>JBBPUN010000166.1:0-18839 GCA_038094715.1 Heimioporus punctisporus | reverse complement strand
TTCTCTGCAAGGACGATCCTCGCCGCAGAGCGGGCATCATGAAGCAGTTCATTCAAGTCGCTGATGTCAGTCTCGTGACTTTATAAAGTTTATCGATTCTGACGTGCATTGTAGCGTTGTCGGGTTATCCAGAACTTTTCTGCGATGATGGCGATCGTCACAGGATTGAATTCATCCCCGATACACCGACTCAAGCGTTCGTGGGAGCAAGTCAGCTCGAAATACATGTCGCAGTTGGAAATCTGCGAAACGCTCATTATTTCTTACAAACATTACAACAACTATCGGAAAGAGTTGGCTAACGTCGCGCCACCATGTGTCCCGTTCGTTGGTGCGTTTCAGTAATTTGCAAACTGTGTGTATGTTGTGTCTGAGTTCTACTTTTCAGGCGTATTCTTGACTGCGCTCACGCATATACAAGACGGAAGTAAAGACTACTTACCGGGAGATCTCGTAAACTTCCGCAAACGCCAGAAAACATCGGAAGTCATTCAAGATCTCCAACGATGGCAGACCCAACCCCACAACTTCCACCCGCTCCCCTCTGTTCTCGTCTTCATCAACGAATCCCTGAGTCAGTTTGGCGATCACGACGCGAGCGAGGTGTTTTGGAAATTGAGCCTGGAGAGAGAACCTAGAGAGAGGGACGAAGAAAGACTTGCCAAGTGGTTGTCAGAGAGTGGATTCACCTGAGTGGGCAAGCCACTCCTTTCTTTGTTCTCATCGTCTAAACTTGCTAGTACAACGGACCTGCCAGTGTTGGCCGTGTTATTTTTATCACCGCCCCGAGTGGATTGTTTGTTATTCTATTGGTATTTATGGTGCGGCGCGCACTGAGGATCCAGCACCACTTGTGTACGATACCGATACCCTGTGTTATGGACTTGAAAAGGACTTTCGAAACGTCGTGTGCATTGGGCAGTGTCGAGATGTAACGGGGCTGCTCCCTGACCAACGTCCTGTGGTGAGCGTCGACGATCACGTACTTTCCTCGCGCGTTTCACTCCATTGAGTTGCAACAGAGGCGAGTGACAATCGTGTCAAGGAAAGGAGCGGATAATATGATCGTCTCAATGGACGCAGCCAAATGCCTAACGCCGGCGCTTCTTTTCGGGCTACTCCGCTTCACCCTCTGGCTCCGGATCGAGAGGTTCGGATCGATGATACATGCTAGGTTGTATTTGTTCGATGGAGTGGAGATCTATCGTTCCCAAAGGACGGGCGCGGAGGGGGAAACCACACGATGATGGGCCGTGTGCGGGAAGATGAGGTTGCGATGCACGAGGAGGGTGAAGCTGGGAAAGAGAATTGGTATGTAGACGCAGAGGGTGGAATGGGACGCGCTTGGGGTCAGGCGCGGAGGGAGATATCGTGGGAGATGGACCTCGAGAATGTTTGCGCCGGGGACGGGCAAGTGTCTGTACAGATCCATGGCAGAGATCTGCGAGACAGGCGAGTCAGTGTGCGCGGTAAGAGGCAGTGGAGTACAGGAAGCTGTCGGGGATTCAAAAATTTTCCGAGAAATTGACGGGAGTCGGGGTCAACCTTGAACACAACCAAGCAAAGCGGACGACAAGAGGAACTCCGCTCGGGTCCCAGGACCTGCAGGAGTGAAAGGCGGGTTGGCTTTGATCGATTACGGACAGATTCGAACAAGATCAAATCTACCTTGGCAGATTTTGGAACGACGAGATTGGCCTGCGGATTGAAGTCCTTCGGAATGAAGATACACAGAACGTAGCGCGGTGACCCCGTGTAGCGCTAAGCGGGGGTCACCACGCCAGTATACGCCCTGCCGCCTGGCGTGGGAGCGCGGCAAAGGAGCGCATTCGGGTTAGCCAACCTTGCGTAAGCAGATAGCAATCTAATCTAATCTGAACGCTCTCTGTGGCGTGGCGCTGACTCAGCGGAGCGCACGGCAGCTGGCGCGCTCTGCCCGTCTTGCGCGTACCTGTTTGGTCGCCGGATTTGGAGGATGAGCGACGAAAACGCCGGTCGTGAACCCGTGAGCGACCTAGCGCCAAAGGTCACCGGTCAAGTCTTGATTCTTGAAACCAACGATTGCATTGGTTGCGGTCGGTGCGATCGTTCAGCTCAAATCGCAATGGATGGAACGAAAGGACTGGAGCTTTTGAGAGGGAGTGTAAGTTTTGTTCCTTCTGATCGTTTCATTCGTTGGTGACCGCCCGTTTGCTCTCTCCCTTCTTTCCGTAACTTTGTGCGAAGCGAGTGAAGAGATCAGGACGTTTTGTGAACCGCCCGGCCCCACTCCTTTCGATTGACCCCCTCTGCTCACTCGGAGAAACGGAGGGAACGGACAGATCGGGCATTTTAAGAGCGGTAAGTTCCACTCCTTCTGATTTTTTCGGTCTGTTTACCCTCTTCGTTCTGTTCGTTAGGCAACTGCATGAATGTGCCCAGCGCTGACACCCGCGTCGGTGGCACGACTGGCACCTCATCCCACCCTCCCTTTACCCCCACTGTGCTATGACGTTATTTCTGCACAAAAAATATTGGCACGTTTTCCGACTTCCGTTACACGATGTACCGAACTCGCGCGCGCGAAACAGCGCGGGAACGCGCTCATCCCACTTCCCACGCGGTATCTCGAATTCCAACGCAGTATTCTGCGCGACACTTCGGTTCCAAGGCAGTCGTTCACATTCACAATTCACGAACGTTCATTTTATACTACGTACGTTACGAATATCGCGGTAAATGTAGAACCTAGTTAGGTTGAATTAGTACTTCAAGCAACTAAAGGTGACCACTACACTGTTGCTGCATTGCTGTCATGTTTGTTGCAATGCAAGTGTGAGGCGAGGGCGAGGGGACTGATTGGATGAGGGTGAGCAAGAGATTGGGGCGAACGAAACAGCGACGACGACGATGACAGCGCGGTCATCGCGCTATTGTTGTTGTCGTCGCGTAAATTGCAAACACAACAATGAGGGTAAGGTAAGGCCGAGACGAGGGAAAGGGTGAGTGCAAGGGTGAGTGCAAGGTGAGTACGAGGGGGAGTGATGGGGCGTGACAAGATGAGATGGGGGACAAGACATAGAGCAAGATGGAGGAGTGACAGCAAGAGCAAGGGCGAAGGGTGAACTCGGTGAGGCTGGGATGAGAGTAAGCGCACCTAATACATAGGGTATACTCCATGTTCATCTTTGAAGAGAAGCAGCACTTGCCATCATGGTAACCTCTCAGACCACCACCGGACCATCGTGACGAGCTTCTTGCAACACCTGTTCTCCCTGGAGTGCAGGTGGCGAGGATGGCCCCACTGGGTGCGACGGTTACAGTGGGCACTCACAGGTCATTCGTGTTGTACTGTATCTCGACCGTCTCCCGTACGGTGGCCCTTTCGTGGTCGTCGACCACCTTCGCCTCAAGCGTCGTTGTGGTCGTGGTCATCCTCGCTGCAGTATTTGTGGAGCGATGGTCACATCGCCGCCTCCCATCGCTTTGTCTGGTTCATTTCAGGTGGTGGGTCTATTGCACATGTGCGTGTCCAATCGGAGATGTTGATAGGGTTCGTCACGGGTGACACCGCGGGTCTGACAGTGAACACCGCGACCCGTACCCGCCGACACTGTGACACCGCGAGTACGAGTCAACACCGACCCGTCTCACCTGTGGTGTTGACCGCAAGTTAGGTTGTTGGTCAATGTCATGTCTCTGTGAGAAACACCGCAGATCAGGGTCAAGGGTCTATGGAAGAAATAGAAGAAGTAGAATCACCGGAAATTGAAGCCTTGCAGAAGAAGTGAGGTGATAAGAATGATGAGCTGCAGACTGCGAGAGGTAAAGGGTACGGACGTTTTAGTAGTGTATATAAGTAGTCGACCGATGTAATTATTGTTCTTCACTCTTGAGTAATTCATTCCTTCGCTCTCATATCTGCACGACGCAAGTATAGCCCTTGGTTGTAGGTGTTGGGATCGGATCCTGACATTTACTCAAGAGTAACCAAGCTCGTCGTTCGCGACCGGCTCCCCTTCTCCCTCCGCTTTTCCGTTTTATTCTCGCCCTAGGCCTAGAAGCTCAGCTCGGCCTTTGCAACCCTCGCACAACATTGTCCTCGTGTGGCGACTAGCGCATTCGTAAGCTCTACCCCCTACCTTCCCATCCTCGTATCTCCGGGTCAGTTACCGGGGCGAACCTACGCCACTCGTTACGTGACATGCCTACTGCTGGGCTACAGCGGCGTACCTATTGCACCCGTCAAGTGCATTTCTACCCTTGAATCGGGGAGGTCCTTTTCAGGGCAGCGCCGTTTTTCGCCTGTGCGTTACCTTCGGGGTGCACAAGAATAAGTGCTGTGGTCTGGTACACCCACGTATCATTCGACACCGGCTTTGACCGTCTGCCCGCCCAAGTACCGGGTCACATACCCTTCCAATTGTTAGGGTCCGACTTCAATTACCCAACGGTATCCCGCCGGTACCGGATCCGCATATCCGTCCCCCCTATCCCGCCAGCACCGGTCTGTGACCGTCTACTATCTGACGTGTAGCTCGTGTCTACGCTGCTTCTCTCCCCCACTTCCAAGGCGTGAGCGGTCTTTCCCGCGCCTCACAGACAAATCATTCATCCACATTCAGTCACCGAAAGCTCCACGTGAGTAGGTGACAAAGCGTTCTCACTACGTATACCCCCATTCCTGCCCCATTGCAACGCCTAGCATGCAATATGGCAACTTTTAAAATCTCAAACTTCCCTGCAGTACTAACGCTGCAGACAAACGACAGAAGTAAATATGTCGTATTGAAACGTCACTGTGAAACTAGACAAAAATGCGAGTGTGGTGACAGTGAAATCCTCTACACCTATGACAGCACCAACGAAAAGATCTGCGTAAAATGTTGGTGTGAAGTATTCAATGCACAAAGGGTCGATGGGCGCGAAATAACAACAAAACAAAACGTAAAGAAAGATGCAGACGCCCCATTAGATCTAGAAGGGGAAGATGAAGAGTGGGAGGATGCCGAAACCTTCCAGAATACCTTGACGAACCAATATATCACAATACCCGATCACGCACCAACGTATTGTCAAGCCGCCAAGAAACCAACAAAGGTGGTGAAAATCGTTACCCCTCCAGTGTCGTCACCATCATCTCCAGTCGCGACGAAAGAAACAAAGCCGTATGTGCCGGCGACACCCGTATACACAAACGCACATAAAGTGTCCAATTACGAATGGCATGGAGTCAAAGTAACAGTTAACTACACAACAAAAACTGTGAAAGTCCCACAAATGAAATTGGACATTAAATGCCAAGACCCAGAACAACTAGCTCAGGTAATCAACATGGTGATGAAAAGAACAGAACCGAAACCAGAGCCAGTGAGAATTCGACAACAACAAATAACACCGATTGTCGAAAAGGTCATGGTCAAAGACGAGAACAAGTTTAACGTTCTCGAAATCGAAGATCCAGAAGATGGATCGATAAACGCCGTTGTATTCCAAGCAGCGAAAGCAATGGCAAAAAGAGAAAACCCACCCGAAATAAAGGTGGTGAAGAAGAAAACTCGCGCACAAGAAGACACTTCGGTAGAACGTAAGACCTCGGCTAGGGAGGCAGAAAAACCAATGCGAGTGATAGTAAAAGAAAGAAAGGATTACGTAGATGTTGTGATTACCGTAGAAAATGAAAAAGAACAAAAAAAGAAAATAAATGAGGTCATTGTGGAACTGGCGAAAAGACATCCAAAAATGAATGTCGAGATAAAAACCGAACCAGTGAAAGGAAAAGAACTCGAAAAACTGGAAGAAGAACTTGATGTCGAAATAAAAGAAGATCCGAACGACATCAAAATAGTAATCTCGACAAATGGAGAAAAAGAAACCACCACCGTCAAATCGTTGGTCAAAACAATGGCGTTGAAATATTGCATGACACCAAAAAATGTGGTGATAGATGTAGTAAAAAGACCAACAATCATCTTGAAACGCGAGGTTGACCAAAAACCTGAGGCGCCTCAGACGAAAATAGATGAACAAAAAGAACCCGAAACGCTGCACGTCAAACTAAACAGTAAAGACGCAAAAGCACCCATACGATCAAGCGAGGAAGCTGCCGGTTATGACTTATACGCGGCAGAAGACAAAGAAATTAAACCCTCAGAAAGGGAATTGGTCAACACATCATTTTCAATGGCCATTCCAAAAGGAACGTACGGAAGGATAGCACCCAGATCCGGACTTGCGGTCAAGTCACACGTGCACACCGGTGCCGGAGTGATTGACGCCGACTATCGTGGAGACGTAAAAGTCTTACTAATAAACATGTCGAAAGAAATGTTCCACGTAAAGAAAGGCGACCATATCGCCCAATTAATCCTCGAAAAGAATTTAACACCAGAAGTCGAAGAAGTGAAAGACCTGTCTGAGACTTAACGAGGAGAAAAAGGATTTGGAAGCACCGGGTTAAATGATGCCGAGGCCCAGAACTGCTCGACGAGTGAATCGGACACCGTCGTTAGGGAAGCTAAGGCAAAACGGTGGCAAAGAAACACAGATCCCTGGACTTGCCAGTGGATTAAACAAATGGTAGATGAACAGGGCAACGATGAAAGAGTCGTGCGTCACCTGAAACACTTTGTACATGAATCACGCGTTGACGAAGTAAACGAAACGCTGATAAAGGCCATAGCAGCAGAAAATCCGTTAGAAGCCCAACTGATGCTGCGAGAACTCCAACAAAAGCCAAAATATGTACAAAAGAAACGATCCGAAAATGCGTTCGAAATACCAGTAAAAATAAAAATACAATCCGGAGAAATCATAGATACAGTAGCACTAGTAGACTCCGGATGTACTGGAACAACCATCGACGAACAATTTATAAAAGAACACGGCATGCAAACCCATAAATTACCAGTACCGCTAGCCGTATATAACGCCGATGGAACAATAAACGCAAACGGATCAATAAAAGAATTCACTACCATGGAAATGATGATCGAAAAACACAGTGAACAGATAGCGATGGCCATATCAAAACTCAGCACACATTCGATTTTCCTCGGATACGAATGGCTTCGCAAACACAATCCAATTATAGATTGGAAAGAAAAGAAATTAAAGTTCACATGTAAAGAAGATCACATTCCCGATCTAATTGCCACCGATGAAGAAGAAGATGACAACGATGATGAATACTGTGATCGAAGATTCGCCATGGATCCGGATTATCTCCGAACATTGGCAACGGATCTTGCGGTCCAGAACATGGGGAAGAAACATGAGAAAACCTTCGAAGAAGTCGTCCCAGAACATTATCATGAATATAAAGATGTCTTTGCTAAAGAAAGCTTCGACGAACTGCCACCCAGAAGACCCTGGGATCATGCAATCGAACTCATGCCAGGAAATCACACCGTCGATTGCAAAACGTATAATCTTACAATGGCAGAACAAAGAGAACTGGACGAATTCCTAGAAGAAAACTTGAAAACAGGACGGATAAGACCGTCAAAATCCCCATTCGCATCAGCATTCTTCTTTATCAAAAAGAAAGACGGACGTTTAAGACCTGTCCAGGATTATTGCAAACTCAACGATATTACGATAAAAAATAGATACCCTCTACCATTAATAACGGAGTTAGTCGAGAAACTAAAAGAAGCAAAATATTACTCAAAACTCAACATCAGATGGGGGTATAACAATATTCGTATGAAAGAAGGCGATGAATGGAAGGCAGCGTTCCGAACAAATCGAGGATTATTTGAACCATTAGTCATGTTCTTCGGATTAACAAACTCGCCTGCAACATTCCAAACGATGATGAATCACATCTTCAGAGATCTAGTCACCAAAGGAAAAGTCGTAGTATACATGGACGACATCATGATCTTTACAAAAACCATCGAGAAACATCGTATCATAGTAAAACAAGTACTACAGATATTAAGAGAAAATAAATTGTCTGTAAAACACACGAAATGCGAGTTTGAAACCAAAAGAACAGAATATCTTGGATTAATCATATCGGAAGGAAAACTTGAAATGGATCCAAACAAAGTGAAAGGAGTCGTAGATTGGGAAACACCCAAAACAAGAAAATCACTACGAGGCTTCCTAGGATTCATGAATTTCTATCGAAGATTCATTCAAGGGTTCGCAGAAACGGCACGACCCCTAAACGCCCTTACGTCGGAAAAGAAAGAATGGAATTGGACTGAAGATTGTCAAAAAGCGTTCGAAGAACTTAAGCGCAAGATCACAACCGCCCCAGCGCTAAGAATGCCAATTGATCACGCTCCATTCCGAGTCGAAACCGACGGTTCGGGAACAGGGTTAGGTGCCATCCTCACTCAGCAACAAGATGACAAATGGCATCCGATTGCCTTCATATCGAGATCCCTAAACGAAGCTGAAAGAAATTACCATGCAGCGGATCTAGAAATGGCAGCTGTCATCTTTGCAATCAAAGAATGGAGACACTATCTGCTCGATGCCGAAACACCTTTCACCATACTCACAGATCACAAAAACTTCGAGTACTTCGCCAAACCACAAGATCTGTCGAGAAGGCAAGCGAGATGGAAACAGATACTGTCCGAATACAATCACATCTTCCAACACAGACCCGGAAAGTTGAACCCTGCAGATCCCCTCAGCCGAAGAAGCGACTACGAAGGAAACAAAAAAGGGGATAATGAACAAGTGACACTTATCGAAAACATCGAAATACCAGCGGAGTTAAGACAGATAACAACAGAAGTAGAATCCCTGGTAAAGGCCAATCAACATAAAGTCGAACCGTTCGTAAAAGAAGCTTTTGAAAGAAAAGACGCTAATTGGAGTGAAAATGAAGGAGTAGTGAAATGGAAGACACTCTTGTACATACCCAAAGATAAATCATTACGAGAGAAACTTCTACACGAAAATCATGACCATCCATTGGCTGGACATCCAGGAGCAAAACGAACTCACGACTTGATGAGAACAAAATATTATTGGCCAAAAATGAAACACGATGTAAAAAGATACGTGTGGGGATGTGAAAAATGCCAAAGAGCAAAAGTAGACACTTCCAGCAAAAAGACGCAATTAAATCCAAACGAAATACCGGAAATTCCATGGGAAATAATCTCGATCGATATCATAGGACCGCTCCCTGAAAGTAAAGGCAAAAACGGGATCCTGGTCATAGTCGACAGATTTAGCAAAATGATACGCCTATTCCCAATTTCCATGGATATAACGTCAAAATACGTCGCACAGATCTTTCGAGACGAAGTGTTCAAATTGCATGGCATCCCAAAGAAAGTGATATCGGACAGGGGTCCACAGTTCGTGTCGTCATTCATGAAAGAGCTCTACACGATTCTGCAAATTGAAGGAAATCCGTCAACAGCCTACCATCCCGAAACAGACGGACAAACCGAAAGAATCAATGCAGAAGTCGAACAGTATCTCCGAATGTATATAAATCATAGACAAACTGATTGGTCAGAATGGTTGCCAATAGCCGAATTTAGTCATAATCAGAAAACCACCTCGGCAACCACATATTCACCTTTCATGTTAAACTATGGACATCAACCACGAACTGGATTCTATCATCCGAATCACATGAGGAATCCAGCGGCAAAAGAATTCGCCAAAGAAATGGAGACAATGCATGACATAGCGAAAGCGTCTTTAAAAATGGCAGCGTACGACATGAAAAAATACCACGATCGCAAAATACGTCCACCGGTTGAATATAAACCCGGCGATCTAGTTCTTGTCGAATCTACACATATACGCACTGAACGACCATCAAAGAAACTAGACGATAAAAGATATGGTCCATTCAAAGTCATTCAAAAAGAAGGTCTTGCAGCATATCGATTGAAACTGGACAAACAATGGCGCAATATACATCCAGTGTTCCACGAATGCTTACTCCATCCATATAATGCCGCAGAGTTCGAAAGTCAGAAACAAGACGTGCCCATACCCGAGATAATAAATGGCACGAAAGAACACGAAATCGAAAAGATCATTGATTCTAGAAGGGCTGGACAGGGAATAGAGTACCTGATTAAGTGGAAAGGCTTTGCTCGAGAAGAAAACGAATGGATACCAACAAAAGATCTCGCAAATGCCACCGACACCATAAAGAAATTCCACAAAGAAAATCCAGATGCCCCAAGACTGGCAGTAAAAATAAATCTACGCCAGGTAATGGAAAATGATCAATGCGATTGTTCAATCTGTAAAAGACAGAAAATGACTTTCGAAGCTCCAGAATTCCTCGAATTAAGAAAAGGATATAAAACACTCCCCGACGAACTGTTCGAAATCCCATTCGCTTCGGAGCCGCGAATCGAAAAAGGGGATAATGTGAGAAACACCGCAGATCAGGGTCAAGGGTCTACGGAAGAAATAGAAGAAGTAGAATCACTGGAAATTGAAGCCTTGCAGAAGAAGTGAGGTGATAAGAATGATGAGCTGCGGACTGCGAGAGGTAAAGGGTACGGACGTTTTAGTAGTGTATATAAGTAGTCGACCGATGTAATTATTGTTCTTCACTCTTGAGTAATTCATTCCTTCGCTCTCATATCTGCACGACGCAAGTATAGCCCTTGGTTGTAGGTGTTGGGATCGGATCCTGACAGTCTCACACAGTGTTACTACGAAATGTTTCTAATATAAACGTGCTATTTATCTAGAACTACTACGCTTCCTCTTCTGTGCGCTGCCACGAACGACTTTGGTAAGGTCGTCCAGAGACATAAGGTCTTGACGGATCCAAGCCCCAAGATAGTAGAGCCTGAATTGAATTACCTGATAGCCTGTTATGTGTGAAATGAAGAAGTTGTCAGCCTTGTGAGAACACACGCTCGACAGAAGTTGACGTTGCTATTGCAATCTGCGGTTAACTGAGCATTTCATAAGATAACTTGAAACTTACCTGGGACACTGAGGTAGTCCAGTGCCATGTGAGAGAGAGCGGGATAACTTGACTTGTTGTTGACCCACCACTGAAGCGGATCTTTGACATTTTCTGTAGGTTTTTGTAGATACCCCTCAAGCTCATCGATTATGGTCGTCTGTGCAAGAGAAATGTCTCCGAAATCGTCAAACCCACAAGAGCTCGTTGGCCCATTTTTGGGTGCTTCCGGGGTACAAGAGTCCATTCTTGTGGTCTGGTTGTTACGATACGTCAAGGCCCCATATCTTTTTCTTCGATTCTCCCGATGCTCTGAGACCTCCCTCGCCTTAGACACCTCGTCTACCGTTGCTCTCGCATCACAAAGACCGCTGGTGAACGCCGGCACTCTCTCGGATCCTCAACAGATCATCCGCGATGTCCTCCCGGACACTCCCTTCGTATCCCTGGACCTTCTCCTCCACGGGACCCTCTGTGAACGGGCTTATCCCCCGTCTTCGTCTCTCGTCTCTCCCCGATACCCTTCGCCCTAGACGCCTCGTTCCTCGGACCACTCTAGACCTATGACATGCGGTATTCATTTCCGCTCCTTCTCTCTGACTCATCGAACCTTGTAACATGTGCATCGAACCTTGTATCATCTGACACTTTGCTTCTTTGATCCCCGTGTACATTTAGAACCTTCTCCCGCCTCATGGCGTGTCTTCTTTGATTCTCTAGAACATTCTTCGCTTAGTCATCGAACACTTGGGACACTATTTAGGCGTTCCCTCTCCGCCACTGTATTCTTTAGCTTTGATCTACCTAGCCCCCCTCCGTCATAACCTTGACACTCTCCCTGTACTTGCCTTCGGGCATCTCTTGTACCGTCGTATCTTGTACCAACAACGTTACTCGATATCTATCGCTCAAAGTCCTTGTCGCTGCGCGCATCTTCTTGGGAAGGCATCTCCCGTCGACTATTCGTACATTCCCCAAGTCCTTGCTCAAGTCGAGTTACGCAGGAAAGGCATTTCTCTCTCAGATAGACCTCTGCTTCTGCACGTCTCTTCCGCCCGCCGATAAGTCTTCATAGCTGGCCATGCGTTCTCTGATCAGTCTTCCTTGTCTCGCTGGTATGAAGCAATCCTGCTAGGTTTTACGGTTAGCCTTGAAGGTAACCCGTAACACTGGTCACGATAACAGTCAATCCATCTCTCATGAACTAAATTCTCCACAGCATCAACCCATTCGTCTTCCCAGTTGTGCGAGCGAAAATACTCCAGCTTAAGGCCAGGATGAAGAACTAGATATGGGACATCAATCAAATAAATAACGATTGAATATTATCACATGCCCATGGCAATTCGATAGATATGTGAGTCATCCGTTGCTTTCCAATAACGATCCATTTTGCTACGGGCAAGTTTCATTGCTGAGAGAATTGCTGAGTCGAATTCTTCCTTCGATTTAGCTGATATGTGAGCATTTAATTAGATATTGAGCGTT
This sequence comes from Heimioporus punctisporus, assembly GCA_038094715.1. Taxonomy (NCBI): domain Eukaryota; kingdom Fungi; phylum Basidiomycota; class Agaricomycetes; order Boletales; family Boletaceae; genus Heimioporus; species Heimioporus punctisporus. Next base: position 6,454 of record JBBPUN010000166.1, on the reverse strand, counting down.
TGTCGTATTTAGATCCACAAGAACGTAACAACTTGAAGTCATATTTCTATTTTAGGTCACCCATGGAACACCGTACACCGCGGGTACGGTGCTCGGTGTTGGTCCATATCCTAATCCTCCACACTGCGCACCGTACCCGTCAAACCCGTGGCTCAACATTGCGGTGTGACCCGTACCCGTGGTGAACCCTAGAGATCAATGGCGTGCTGTTGATTGTGAGGTGATGGAGAGGATCGAAAGGTTCAATGAAAGGGAGCATAGCATTGGAAGCGGGCACGCACCATGTAAACTTATGTAAAAGGGGCGGCTGCACAGAGTCATCATCATCGCCGCCTTTGCCATGTCCACCCCCTCTCCGTGTGTTTGTGTTCGAACATGAATATGTAACGTTCAGACGGATGACCGTGGGAATGAGGTCACGACTCGCGCAGTATACCCACTCCGTGTGTGTAACCATATTGACATTCTGGGGACCTTTAAGCAATTTTGGAGGTGCTGGGAGGCATCTGTATGCTGCCGTTGAGTGGCAGTAGTGTTTACTGACTGTGCTGTGCTCTTCATCTAGCGCTAGTGGTCGCTCACACACATACAGTACGTGTTTCAATTCATCACCTCATTCGACTTGCCACGGCCATCCTAGCCTCCCTCCTCCTCGGCCCTGGTGTCTGGTGGCTCCTCAGCATCTTCGTTACCCTTACCCTTGCCCTCACCCATTTCAGTCTCGTACTCTCGCTCGACCTCGCAACTCGCCCTTGCTCTCATTCTTTGACAAAAACGACAGCAATGACTATGACCACTACACCATTACCATCTCGCCATCTCTCATATCCTGCTCTTGCCTCCCTTCCCCCGACTCTTGCCCTGGCTCCTTGTCCTCGCGTTGCAACGAATGAAATGCGATGGCACTTTCGTTGTTGTTTAACCTCATCTTGGTCTTGCCCTCGCATTCAAGCAATGAACATGACAGTTGCCCGCCCACACCCACACCTGTCCCTCATCTTCACCTCACAGTTTTTTTGCGACGTATGCGACGGCGACAATGACAGTGTGGACATCGTGCGGTCGTACCCACCATCTCACTTACTCTTCCTCTTACCCATCACCTGATCTATCCTCATCATCACCCTCGCATTCAGCGAATACAACGATGTGATGACGATGACGACGACAGCGCGGTCATCGCATTGTTGTCATCGCCATCATCTCACTCATCTTGCTTCCCTTCTGCCTTCACACCCGGCGCGACAAATAAATCACGACAATGACAACTCAAATCGGTGGGATCCAGCATGCGATCCTCGGTCTTTTCCATTTGCAAGAAGTGTAATGTGGAAAATGTCTCTGAGCCACCATCAGGAAACAAGGAGACCAAGGGTTAGAGTACTCGACTCATTGATTTTATTTGCTTCATCTCCACCCAGTTCTTTTGCCCCTTCATTTGCATGCTCCCATTCATCGCATGGACACATGTCATCGTTGTTTCCAGGAAGTACTAATTCAACCTAACTAGGTTCTACATTTACCACGATATTCGTAACGTACGTAGTATAAAATGAACGTTCGTGAATTGTGAATGTGAACGACTGCCTTGGAACCAAAGTGTCACGCAGAATATGGAATTCGAGATATCGCGTGGGAAGTGGGATGAGTGCGTTCCCGCGCTGTTTCGCATGCGAGTTCGGTGCATCGTGTAGCGGAAGTCGGATAACGCGCCAATATTTTTTGTGCAGAAATAATGTCATATTATATTACAGTAATCCCCGTCTTCAGAGCGCAAAGCAATTCCATTTGCTGTTTTATCTTACCCCATGAGAATCTGCATACATAGCCTTCCTAGTTGCATCCGTGACCTAATTCATCACACATGCTCTTTCCAAGTTCCTCTACTTATCGTCGTCATGGAGATATATATCCACAATGAATGTTGCGGTGGCAAATGCCACACAGATGTGCATTAATTCAGAACAGTTTCCTTATCTCCTTTCCGCAGTACACGTCTTGGACGTATCCAACCCCGACCCAACCGGACGGCGCGACACGATCTAATCAGGATTGACGACACTAATCGGTACGTGAACAGGCGACGTGAAACCGACCCAATCGTCCGGTGACACCCTCCCCAAGACGCACAACTGACCACACAGCTCGGCTAGCTTCTCATTCGCCGATTGTACGCAAAGTTCACACTATCTCTCATCTATCACGTCATTCTAAGTAGCTGCTAAGGGTCGAAATTCATATTAACTTGTGTGGTCCTCGGTCAACGGGTCACATGAGGGAACCATCAATGAGCTCGAGAATCATATCGCTTCTCACCCATAGGCACCGCTTGCCATCACGTCACCGGCACTGGAATTGCCCAATCAAGCGACAACCTAACTCGGTCCACATTTATGGCCATGTAATGCTCGCGGTTCACATGGCGATTAAACGATCTGAATGTGTCTCCGCAGAGATGGAAAAAGACTCAATCGAACGATCGCACAAGATCATCGAACCAACAAGGAGATCAACCATTCGCAAGCACGATAGTGATAAAGTGTGGCTATATCTATCCATCTCCAGCTTATCAGCTACTAGCGCCAGCTTCCACGTCTTGCGCACCGGAGAGGTGTGCCTGTGATGTCTCAAACGCCCTCGCAAAGTAGGTGAGCACCGGGAGCATGACGGTCGGTGCCATGCTGACGAGCACAAGTGTCGCCGCAAGTCCAGGGTTCGCGGACAATGCGATGAATCCCGCGACACGAACGAGGAAGGAACCAAAGTTGAGAACGGCGAACACCACCCCCAAAACAATGGCAAACGTCGCATGACCCATATCCTCCACGCGTTCCTGGGTCCGTTTCAGACAGGGGATAGTCATGACGAGACGATCGGCATACCTTGAGTTCTGCAGGTGAGAGCCGACCGTAGCGAACGTGCATGCTTTCAGCCATGGACAAGAAAGAGAGGTTGGATAACACGAGGAAGGAACTACCGTTAGCGAGATGAATCCTTGGGGCTGTCAGTCCAGATGCCGGTAAGGAGAGTGGTCATGACATACGTGAACGAGCTGCGAAACTTTGCACGATGAGTCTCGGTGATGTGCGTGGTCAAGGAGGGATACGGACTAGTTCAATGGACCACTCTATTCTCCTGTCGAGGATCGCTTTGACATCCTCAAAGTTATGGGATGAAGAGATCATGTCATAGTGCGTCAGCCTTTTGAGAATGTGTCGAGTGACAGCGCTATGCGTCTTTGAGAGGAGGGCGTACATTCTAAGATGTGGACAACGAGACGGTATGTCATCCTTAAATACACGAGCTGCGTTGAAAGGTCCCGATCAGATAGTGGGGGATGTCCTTCTCTCTCATGGTGGCGCAAACGAATTCCTGTATACGTCAGTCGAAATAGATGCATTGGTGTATATTACTTAATGCATAGCGGCCACTCAAGTTTCAGGGCATTTTCAATTAGCACGTGTCCGCACGCACGCACGCATTAAGTAGGCACCCTATGATAGGTCATCCATAACGCACTCAGTGCATGTCCAACAAAAAAGGAGCGCACCGCTCCACAGGACAATAAATGAAAAAGTAGATTTCACAAAGTTCGTGACGGTGTCAGACCACTGAAATGTGATATCCATCAGTTTCCATTTTATCTGTCCTTGAACTGTTCGTGTAGACGAGACGGCTCGTCTGGCAACGAAAACGAGTCGCTGTCACTAACAACAGCGGCGATAAGGCTGACTTTACGTTCGTGGCCGCGCATCGACCGCAATTTGATGTGGCGTGCCAGGAGAGTTGTACACGCATTGCAACTCGAGTACAGGTCCGTCTGGGCTGAATGTGACGATGGTGTTCGCTTGAACGGCTGCCAGTGGGCCTTTTGCTTCACGTACTGGATTATCCTTCTTTTCGATGGGTACTAGATAGCAATGTCCTTAATGCGCTTGTTTAATTGCGGCACGGAGCCCCATGGGAATCGACTCGAGGTCCTGTACGCATAAATAAAGAGAGGAAGAGGCTACACGGCATCAACTTTCCTGTACCCTCCACGATGCTACTCACCCTCTCTTCCAGGTCCGTGCGCAACCAACGAGCAAGGTCAGGTTTTGTACAAGAATACCCACCCTTTCAAGCTTAGCATGGGTACGACGGCGATTCAAAAGATCATACCAAATGCGGATCTAATGGACATGCGTGACCGATTCGACGTCGTGGGCAAGATCGAATGACACCTAATTGGATCGTCCGTGTTTCGTCTCTATTGCGAGGAGATGCAGTCAAACGAGTTCCTCCCTCGGGACGGGATCTCAGGACTGTGGGTGTTTTCTTTCTCGCTTTTTCCTGGCCACACACGTACACTGACTGTTGTCAGTAGTAAGCGTACTTTTATAGGGCCAGACGCACGTTCATATCGATGGGACCTATTTTCGATGTCTTGGTGGTGAGTGCACACTGTGCAACCACAGTAATAAGCTAGCTGAGCTGCCTTACATAAGCTATCCCGGAACGACGATTCAAAAACCGAGGTTTCACAGTATCACAGGGGTTCTGGTCAGAAAAGATTGCCTTGTCTCGAGGTCAAAGCAGACGTGATACACACGCTAGACCTGATAGTTCTCACCTTTGTCTACGTGGAGAAAATACAGATGGACAAGGAGAGCCGCACGGCAGGAAGGTGGCGGAATGTGATGGAAGTGTTATTGATCACAGATGCTTGTATCGAGGAGTGTCGAGCAGCTCGCTTACTGGAGGACTCTATTCGACTCAATGAATGTGCATAGTGTACACTGTATGGAAAGCCGGACCACCGTGCTCACGTGACCCTTATATTTTTACCATGTTAGTCTTCGTTGATCGGTAGCCCCTCGTGCACCCCGTTTGCAACACGTAATACATAAACCAAAGAAAATGTAATTCGCCAGTGACACATGTGACGACTTTGGCAGCATTCTGAAATGGCAATAGGGGTAATCGCGACAACGATGCGAACGCGGTGGGGTAAGTATTGGACAGCTACAATACGGACGCAATGGCTGTTCGGAACGGCCAGGCTACTGCGCGGTAGGCGGCGTCTGCGCTTGTGCTCGCTGGTATACCCACTCTCACTCTACTCTCACAGCACTTGTACCCGCGCTCTCAAGAGCACAATGGGATGGTGGCCACCCCACCACACAACGACGCTACAGAGCACAAACGGCGCTACAAGGATAGCACCGACATACCATGGCAGTTGACGCAACAACGGTGACACGTTAAAGACGAGGGGGTGAGTCTTGGCCATGACTACGTCCCCATGCTTTGAAGACGTGACGACCCCAACCTTGGTGGTCAACCACCAGGCTCGGTTGTTGCCAGTTAGTAACAGAGCTCACAAAGTTTGCTTCGTTACCTGGAACTTCGGCTTTACATCGTCAAGCTGGATGTCGCAGACGAGGCTAGCATCAAGACCGACACAGACGAAGTCCTGGGACTACTGAACGGTATCGGCCTCGACTACGTTATTAACAATACTGCCATCACGGTTGTCAGCTTCATATCGAGGCCGTTCGTGCGTCTGACCTTTTTTCAGAATGGCGGCGCAGATCTCGCATTTGGTTTCAAACCGTCCGACCTCGTCGATGCGATTGTGACCAATGTCACAGGCCCCGCGCTCATCTCGAGATACCTCCTCACATCTATCGAGAGGTCGAACAGAAAGGTGATTTTGAACATGACTTCGGGTCTCGCAAGTATCGCAAGCGACCACGGAGCGAAAGCAGCGAGTTACAGTATCAGCAAAGCTGCGGTAAATATGCTCGTGCGTGTGGTCCCTCCCGTCCCACGTTCGATCGAGTGAGGTTATTTTTTTTTCAGATATACAAACGGGCACGTGAACGCCCTGACTTGATTCCCATTGTGATAAGCCCCGACTGGGTGAAGACGGACATGGGAGATGAAAATGCGATACTTGAACCTCGTGAGAGTGTCTCTGGCATTTTGCAGGTGTTGCAGAGCGTGACGAAGGAGAGCGCTGGCAAGTTTTTGGGTACCACGGGAATGAAATTCCGTGGTAAAAGTTGGACCAGACTAATGAGTGTATTGATCTCGAATATAACCATATGTATATATTCTCACCCAATTTACGACCCCATTCGACTTCTGGTCTTGTTGGCAGCATTGTTCCGGGACCTCCGCTCGGCGGGTTATGGTGGAAGTGACTCGGAATTGACAGTTTTGGTCATCAGAGCCAAGCATTGAGAAAGCGTCTGAAGAGATCACACTTGTCCTACTGTACAGATGTTAATGAAGTATTAACCACACGTCCCAACTAGGCGTCGATGCTACAGGTTGTAAGCAGTGGAGGTCCCTAGATGGTAGGTACTTCTCTCCGGCCGTAACGAATGGCTATGCCGGTAGTGGTGTTCACCAGATCGGCCCAGACAGTAGCCGGCATGGCAAATCATTAGGCCTTTACAGCCTGAGA
>JBBPUN010000165.1:0-21154 GCA_038094715.1 Heimioporus punctisporus | reverse complement strand
CATGTACAAACAGTAGAATAGTATATAAGGGGCGGGCCCCAGCGACACAAGACTCCCCAGTCTTGTTATTGTCGCCTTTATACCTCTCTTATAAGGGAAGTCCCTTACTCGCCTACATCAGTTCATTGAGGATATTGTCCAAGAGGCTGAGCCTCGCGATAATGCACAGACTCCCTCCGGTGGCCGCGTGGTTCACTTGCCGGTTGTACAAGGTAGTGCACACCATAGTGCATGGTAGAACTCTGATGGCAAGTTCACAACAGACCAAGCCCTGGAATCTACTGTCCCTGTCCCCATAAAGGACCTGATTGCCATTGCCCCCAATCTTCGATGGCAATTGAAGGATCTCTCTTTGGCAAAATGTGTTCCTGTCACCTCTAATATCGTTTATGTCAACGAACTTGCAGGTCACAATCCTGGTGCTGTGAGTTGCGAATTTGGTTGCAACATGCTCCACAATGACGATGGTCTGATAGTTGCCTATCACAGCATGCCCCTCCAATCCCTCAAGGCCACTGTTGTTGATATCGGCCGAACTCTTGTAGAGGTTTTGGATAGTGGTTCCGAGATCGTCGCCATGCCTAAACAGGTATGGGAAGAGCTTGGGCTATCAGTTTGCTCGGATCACCAGCTAACCATGACCAATGTGAATATGAGTTCCGACACTACCATTGGTGTTGTCGAGAACCTCCATCTTGACTTCAGCGCTGGCCCCATCTCCTTACAAGTCCAGGTTCTGTCAAGAGCCAACTTCAACCTGCTTCTCGGCTGACCATTCCATTGTCTCATGAGTGCTTCTACTGACAATTTCCTGGACGGCACACAGAAAATTACGCTCCGAGACCCCAACACCGGTAAAGGATATTGTATCCCGACCCGAGCGTGGCTTGAAGGATGCCCTTGGTGTTGAAAGGGGCTATCCTGCTCCAATCACCAATCAGTCGTGGAAATGGGTTTTTAAGCATTGATGATCCACCTAATGGTCAGAGAGAGCCCCATTCTATTGTCTCATACTTGCCCATCGTGTCTGTTCTGTCTCTGTCTCTGTCTCTTCTTATTCCCGAGACCATCACTGGTCAACCCCTTTTCCCATGTTACTCATTCCTCTCTTCTACACAATCATCTCCTTTGCCCATCCACCTTTCTGTGTTTTCCAATTCGTTTCCATTTGACCCTGTCTCGCATTCTTTTGTCTATAAGCTGGTCGCTAAGAAGGTACACCTGGTCGCAGCCCCTCTGACGGAGGAGTTCCATGTACTACAAAGGCTACCTCCTGATCCCTTGGTTGGCATCATATTGCTTCCTACTCCCCCCCCAATTTTATTCCCAGCACTAGATTCACGCAAGAGCAAGCCAACACTCTCAATTTAGATCTGGCCAACTGGTTATGGCCTGAAAAGGCCAAACTCATCCGTTGGCTCGTCCGCATTCATGAAAAGGCTTTCACTTGGGTACTGACCGAGCATGGCTGATTCAACAAACACTACTTCCCCCCTGTCAAAATTCCAACCATACCTCATATGCCCTGGATCCTTTGCAACATTCCGGTCCCTCCCACTTCCTGGGATCAAGCTATCCAAATCATTAAGGATCGGATCACTTCAGGGGTTTACAAACCCTTGGTTGCCATCTACTGATCTCGATGGTTCTGTGTCCTCAAACAGGATGGAAAAACTCTCTGACTCATACACAATCTACAATCCCTCAATGTCATCACTATCCGTGACTCATCTACACCCCTTTTTGTCAAGCACTTCACAGAATCCTTTAGTGGATATGCAGTTTATGGTATGATGGATTTGTTCACTGGCTATGACCAATGGCCCCTACATGCTGATTCCCGAGACATGACCACATTTAATAGCCCCCTCAGGCTGCATTGTCTTACCACAATTCCGATGGGGCATACTAACGCTGTCCAGGTCTATCAAGCCAACATGGCATTCATCCTCCAAGATGAAATTCCACACTATACCATGCCGTTTATCGACAATTTACTGGTCAAATCGTGCACCTCTCATTACCAAAACCCTGATGGTTCCTTTGAAACCATCCCAGAAAATCCTGGTATCCATAGATTTATCTGAGAACACTTACTGGTTGTTCATAGGATCATCCAATGCCTCCAAAACATCAACGTCACTGTCTTGGTCAAGAAATTCGTCCTCACTGCACCTGACGCGACTATTGTCAGCCACAAATGCACCATAGAAGGCTGAATCCCTCATGAGGCGAAAGTTCAAAAAATCTGTGATTGGCCCGAATGCAAGACGCTCACTCAGGTCTGCAGATTCCTTGGAACTTGCAGCATTGTTCGTATTTTTATTCGCAATTTTGCTATGATTGCAAGACCACTTGTTGACCTTATCCATAAAAACACCCCTTTCATTTGGGGAGACACACAACAAGAGGCCATGCTCCGTCTGAAGGACAAGATCATTCAGTCACCAGCCTTATGCTGATTGGATTATGACACCAATCAGGAGGTCATTCTCACAGTCAACACTTCAGCTATTGCTGTCGGCTTCATCCTTTCCCAGTTAGGAGAGGATGGAAAGCACTACCCTAACCACTTCGGCAGTCTCTGTCTTACTGATGTTGAGAGTTGTTACTTGCAGGCGAAACTGGAGTTGTTCAGCCTTTTCCAAGCTCTCAAAGCTGTCTGAGTTTTTATCTTTTGTGTGTGACACTTAGTCATCGAAATGGACGCTAAGTATGTCAAGGGGATGATCAATAATCCTGACATGCAGCCGAATGCAACAATCAACTGGTGAATTGCCAGTGTTCTTCTTTTTCACTTTGAATTGCATCATGTCCCTGCAGACAAACATACTGGCCCTGATGGCCTTTCTCATCTGCCACCTTCTGTTCTCGACCCTTCGAAGCCAGAGGATTTTGAGGATTGGCTCGATGATTCGTATTCTTTCTCAGTAACCCTTCTAAACGATTGACCTCTGTCTTATCATACCTCTAAATCTTCCTCGTTGTCTCTCTTGTTGCTTCTGTATATGTCTTACTCCTTCCTTCGCCGTCCTTCAGTTCTCGCTTTTGCTTCTGCCTTTGTTTCCATGGCTTCTTCTCTGACACCTCTTACCGATTCATCTTCTATCCCCTCAATCCCTTGGTTATTGAAGGCCCTGGCAAAAGAGGCTCGCATTCAGCTGATTCGTCAATTTCTTGAAACGTGTGTTCATCCCACTGACCTTTCCAATGCAGAATTTCAGTCATTTGTCAATTTGGCTATCAAGTTTTTCGTTCTAAGGGATTCCCTGTGGCGTTGGGAACCCCACAGTCGTCACCAGCTTGTGGTGCCCGAGGATTGTCACTATAGCCTTATTAAAGAAGCTCATGATGATCTCGGCCACAAGGGCGCCTTTACTGTCTGCACTTGGCTACTTCTGTATTTCTGGTGGCTGATGCTTGTTGACAACATTAAGTGGTTCATTCAGACCTGTCACGAGTGTCAGGTTTGCCAATTGTGCCACCTTCACGTCCCACTGACGGTACCAATCATCAGCGGTCTGTTTCATAAAGTTCATATTGATACCATGCTTATGCCTAGATCTGGTGGTTACCACTACATTATCCAAGCATGCTGTGCCCTGACTTCCTACCTGGAATGGTGTATGCTTCGGTCTGAATCAGTGACTGCTATTGCATCTTTTATCTTTGAGGACCTCCTCTACCATTGGGGCCCTATTTCCGATATTGTTACTGACAACGGTCCTGCCTTTCTCCCTATGCTAGAAGTTTTGTCTACTCAATATCAGGTTCAGCATGTGCGCATCTCCCCTTATAACTCACAAGCCAATGGCATAGTCAAATGATGTCATTTTGATGTTTGGGAAGCTATTGTCAAGAGTTCTCAAGGGGCCGAATCACATTGGCACATGTCAGCACACTCGGTCTTCTGGGCCAAGCAAGTCACCATCCAACGTTCTACCAGGTTTTCCCCTTATTTTATGGTTCATGGCATTGAGCCTCTTTTTCCTTTTGATTTGGCTGAAGCTACCTTCCTGTCCCTCCTCTAGGTGTTGACACCGAGCCCCTGTCTCCCTCCAGTCTGATCGCCTGGCGTGCCCATCAACTTCAAAAGCGACAGGATGACTTGGATGTTGTTCATCAATGAGTTCTTTGAGCTTGTTTTGAGTTGGTCAAGCATTTCGAGGCCATCTTCAAAAATACAATCACAGATTTTGACTTTCAGCCGGGCAGCCTAGTCCTCATGTGCAATACATGCATCAAGAAGGAACTGAACCACAAAACAAAACCATAGTATCTTGGCCCGATGGTTGTCATTTGTCATACCACTGGTGGTTCTTATATCCTGGCCAAGCTGGACGGCACAGTCTCTCAGCTTCATTTTACTGCCTTTCGGATTATCCCTTACTTCCCTCAATCGCAAATCACCTTCCCTGTTTCTGATCTCACAGGTTTGATGGACGACAAGCTGGATCTCATGGCTGATATGCACCCTGCCAAGCCAATCGATATGGACCCGGATGGTGAGGGCTTGGTCGCATAAGTCCCCCTTGTTGGTACCCCGATGCATTCCATTTTCTATCTGTTTCTACCCCAGGTTTTGACCGGTGCTTCTCCTTGCCTCTTTGGTATCATCAGTCTATTTTGTTTCTGTCATTGATTGGACCTCCTTTACCTATTCCCTGTAGCTTTCGTCACCATAGTCCCTTAGGGCTTTCACTCCTAGTTCTTCATAGAATTCCCTTCAGTTGCATTTGAACTCTTCCTTCTCTTCCTCCTCTTCCCCTCTTCTCATTCTTCTTTGGCCTCACTCTCCACTTCAGTTTCGCTTTTATCCTTCCCCTCCCTCTGCACTTTCCCCTCTCCTGGTCATGTCATTGCCTTCAGCCATGCGATAGATTTTTCATCAGACTCCTTTTATAGTTTCCCTGGGATCCTTGTCTCGCTCCTTGCCCCTGTTTCAGTTTTCCAACTCCTTTCGGTTGTTCCATCTCTTGTCGGCCCCTGTCTTTTCCAATCCTTCTTACTCACCCATTCGCCTTTTTTTCACCCACTTTTCTATTTTGGGAGTTGTTTTGGCTATCTCTATACTATGTGGTCGGTCTATTTTGGACCACTCTTCGCCTCGGCCCTTTCAATACCCCTTTCGGCCACCTTTCTTTCCTCCCTTACCATTCAACACAGGGTCCCTCCTCATGTAGCTCACACTTTTCCCTGGGGTGAGGGCAGAGCATGGGAAGTACTCATGCCCATTCACCTGGTTGGTGCAATCATCACATATTGCCCATCGGGGCTTCAGCCTCACTTCAATGCGTTTTCCTTTGACTTTGGGAGTCTTCTCTTCTTCGCCTTTTTCTGCCCCAGCTGCCGTTTTCATTTTACTGCTCTCTTCCTATTTGTTTCGGTCAGCCAGTTCTCAGCTCCTCAATTTCTGCTTACCCCTCAATCATCGGTCTTGATGCTGATATGGTCAGGCCAGAGGACGCTGAGCTGGTCCTGCCACAGGTATTGCAGCTTGTCAGCATATCAAATTGCTTCCTGGACTTCATCGCTCGGCGCCCAACCTGTCTTTTGACTGCTCTGTTTCTCAAATTTCTTGACTTCGAGGAGCCCTCAGAAATACTCCTCCTGCCTGTCTGGTCAGCCTTCACCTTGGTTTGCTCACCTTGGCATCTACATGGGTTCGTTGGTACTCGCTAAATAGGGTCTCCTTCTTGGCTTCGATCTTTTGGTGCTCCAAAATCGTCATTTTGGCCACCAATTACATCTGGTGTTCCATGGCTTCTTGATGCCGTCACAGCTGTTCAGTGCACAGATCCTTTGGCTTACGCCTTGGTGCCACCATTAGTTTGGCTAGGTCTATTTTTTCAAACATGGTGATGTTTTTGATGCATGTCTCTCTCTCCTCAGGCTGTTTTTATACAGGGCCGCCTTCAGGTATGCTCTCCCCATCTGTGGGATGGTACCTGTAGCCTTCGGCCTCTCGCTCTGCCTCGTGTTTGGTTGTTTCACAACCCCTAGGTTTCTGATCGCATCTTTGATGTTGCCTACTGGGGACAGTCGGTATCTCAGTCCCCCTCAGGGTGTTGTAGAGCACGCATGATCGTTTCTACACCAGTTCTACTTTGACTTATCATTCATTTCAGTTCCCATTCCACATCTTCTTACATTTACTCCGCCTTTGGATGGACAGGTTTGCGAAAGAATAGTTACCAAATTGTCACTTTTTGTTCTACCTCTCATTCCTCATTTTCATCTTACTTCTCTCACATTTTTCCAACTCAATTGTTTATTTACATTTCTGGGGCGTACGACGAACTACAGGTTATAGTCTAACCCCAACTCTTTCCTCAGCTGCTCTACCTCTTCCTCCTGCTCCATCTCCATCTCTGTCCACTGGATCCGCTCCTCCTGAGCATCCCACAGCTGGGAGCGTGCCACCTGGAGTGCTGACAGTGTCCTGTCACACTCGGTCTGAGGTGCTGGCTGGGGCGCAATCAGGCGCACCACCAGCGCCCTCACCAGCTCTCTCCTGGTCTTCCGTCCCCTCTCCTGCTCCTTCCAACCCTCTTCTTCTCTTTTTTCTCTCTCTCTTCTCTCCTTCTCCTCTTTCTCCTTCTCACTCTGAGTCCCCTTGTTCTCCTTTGGCATCTTCGCCTTCCCTTTGCCCTTTTTTGCAGGCGTCTTCTTTTGCTTCCCCTCCTTCTCCTTCTCTCTCTCGCTCTCTGACAATATTGAGATCGTCGTCACCATGTTACCGACAGGCAATGCGACCTGGACCAGGTGTACATCTGCGCAGACCACTATAGTGTTACTTTATCAGCTCACCAACAAATAATCTCGAGACAACTTACCCTTCGGTTTACTCGGCCCTGCCGCCGCTTTCTCCATCACCTGTGCCAACAGTATCACCTTCACTGTTTTGAGGACTACTGGCTTCAGTGCTACCATCATCCATGGCCTCAGCCCGAGTTTCTTGGAGCGAGGGCCCATCTTGCCTGCAGTCCAGCTGCACCTCAGCTTCCAGGAGTTACATGGCTGACAGGCTGAGCCCATTCCTGGCTTGCACACCTCCCCATCCTTTTGGCACTGCTCGTATGGGTTGACTGTACCCATCGTTGTTGTTGTTATTGTCGTCAGCACTGCTGTCACAGCCTTTGCTGTGGCTGTCTTCCTCCAGATAGCCTGATGGGGCTGCTCATTCCCTTTGTCCTCGGCCTCGGCCTTGTCCTTGTCCTCTTCCTGCATATGCTGTTCTCATTAGCCTCTGATTTACTCTCTGGTCAGTTCATATACCTTGTGTGTCGTTGACACGGCTGATGCTTCTGTCGACCTGTTGCCCGCTGGTTCTACCATCGTCGCCACCACCATCTCCTCCTTCACATTTGTCGTCGTTGTCACCGGCGTCAGCATGTCCACTGTCATCGGCACTTTGCCTTGAGTGCTTGCTGGCGCTGTTTGTGTTGTGGCTACCCGCTTGCACTCCTCCCATAGATCGAAGGTAGTGGCTGCCTCATTGAGCAGCCACATCACCTCCTCATTGGTGCTGACATCGAGGCCTAGTGCATCAGCATCGTGGAGCACAGCCTCAAATTTGTCCTGCAAGTCCCCATTAGTCAGTCGCTACCTGCAATCCATGTGTCATGCACCGAGACCTCTCTGAACTCCCCCATCCACATCTGCTCCTCCTCCTCCAGGTCCTCCCTATCATTGGGTACAGCTCTCGCAACCACCTCCAGTGTTTGCAGCATCATGTTGTACCATTGCCACATGAGCTGTCGCGTATTGTCCCCATTGCAGTTAAGGGCACAGAAACGGCCCACAGACCCTGTCGTCGTCGACTATGTGCTGGCAATTTGAGACATATGTGTTGAAGTGGTGGTGGTAAGAGTGGAAAAGAACTAGACACGTTACCGGTCTGTGCCCATGTTATATGTGACATGTTTGCTGAGGTCCATTGTGCTGACTAAGCACACTGCCACATCTGACCGAGGATGGTCAGCAGCTAAGTCCCCCTTGGATGTAGAGCACATAGTGGCTCTATGGTTATATTCTACCATTTTTAATATATGAGACCTCTGATCTTATTTCTTAAATTGCCTGCATACTGTTTTGACCCCTCTTTTTTTCTGCTTAGATTGATTAGACTGACCGATCCAACTTGAAAACTCATTACAGGTCGCCACTGCCGACCCCTTCAGTCCGAATACCCCTCAATGGGTTGGATCGACGTTACTTTGTATTTTCGGCATATTTTCTACATTATTTTTCCATTATCTTCATTTTTGCCTCACTCGAGCTCACTCAGCAATTTGAAGTTTCATAGTGTTGGTCCAATTATAATCGGCCAACAACTCATTGACAAGTAGATTTCCAATCTTACCCTCTACCTCGTCTTTTCCCTTAGCCCCATTCACTTTTGTTTCGCCAATACATTTGATATACAGTCTGGGGTGTGTTATGATATTCTTTCTCTCTCCAACTATCTTCGTTGTTTCCTCTCTGAAACCCGTTTATCATCACATTCTTGGCATGTATGTTTTGGCCTACAACTATTCACATCTTCTCATTGTCATAGGCTTTCCTCATATCTCTCTTATCGCTGTTTAACTTCCTCTTTCATCCTTTTCTCTCAAACCCTCTATGGACAGCCTCCTCCACAGCATAGTTTGTCATCTATGCTTAGTATTCCTATTTCATCCCCTTCCATAGGATTCCACACTTACGCGTCGCTTCCCTTATATACCTGCTGCCCTGTACCGTAGTTTCTCATTCTCGATCTGCGCAATACAGCGTCGTTCTTGAGTCCTCATTGTATCTGAGTATCCCTAAGTCTTCTCTCCGCTTCTCCAAAGTGTATAGTCCCATTTGACCATTCTTTGAACATATAGATCTCCCTCTGGCTGAGTCGTACCTCTTCGTAAGTGTCCTGCCAGTAGGTCAGCCTTCGGTCGATCCCCAAGAGCACGCTTTGCATAACAAAAGATCAAGAATCTCCTTCATCCCTCCTATCTAGGAGAAGGACCCACCCCAGACAACATATCTCGCCTTCACCTCCCAGAGTCCTCCAACAAGGAAACACCCACAGCACCCTCTAGCCCTCGCATCCAAGAACCCCTCCTAGCCCCAACCCCCAGACGTTGCAGAATCCTTGGCTCCCAGTATTATAGCAACCCCACAATACCCACCCCAGCCCCAGCAACCCTAGTTCCACCACCCATCGTCCCAGCCATCCTCCCCACACCAGCAACCGCTCCCCCAGCCAAAATGACCGAACTCAAAGCTGTCCTTCCCACAGACTTCTCTGGAGAACCCTCTGACACTGTTTGATGGATCAAGGCCATGAAGGCCTACTTCTCCATCAATGCTTCACTTTACAACAGCAACCAAACCAAGATCATGACCACCCTGAACAAAATGAGCAAGGGAAGTGGTATCTCCTTCTCTGAAATGTGGTATGATTATCTTAATGATGGAACCATCGCCAACTCAGAAAAAACCTTTGATAAATTTGTTGCAAACTTCAAGTCCACCTTCTACCCCTTTGACACTGAGGCCACAGCATGCCATGAACTTGCCTGCCTCACTGAAGCAACCCTACAACCACTTAAGGCTATAGGCCACTCACTGAGGATTGTCATAGAGGAAAAGAGAAAGGGAGATCGGTGTTCTCTGAGTCCATTGATTGTAGAGGGAAAACCAAAGAGGACGAACTGAGGTCCTCTTGGCCAGCTCTTGGGCCTTTATATACTACTATCTGTTTGTATATGTTTGGTCACTAATAATACTATATAAGTCCATGCCCTTAGCCCTAGAGATAAGGGTGAGTCAGGCAAAGTCTGTGTGAGTCAGAAAGAAGCAACAGGGATCAAGAATGCTGTACCACAGCCTTAAGAAGAGCGGAAGTGAAAGAGGCTGTGAGCGGTAATGAAAGATAAGAGAAACAAGACGCGGTAATTAAAAAGGTGAGGCTGACATACTTCTAGCATGCGGTCTGGAATGTGAAGTCTAGAATAGAAGAAGTGAAAATGAAAAGAATGAGTCAAGATGGAAATAGAAAGGAAACACATGTTGTGATTCTAGACTGTAGTCACATGATGCGTTAGTCAGCACTTGTTGGCTTTCGTGTCGTAGAGGTTAGATGTTGTCGTAGAAAGTTGGGAAAAATGATAGAAATATCTGGAAAAATAGGGCGTGAATATGGGTTTCGTAACACTCACCCAGAAATCCACCAAATGACCAGATGGAGAAAATGATGATGATTTCCAAAAATACATCACTGATTTTCAAAACCTCACTGCCAAAGCCAAGATCTCCAACCAGACCACCCTCATCGACCAATTCTCTTTGGGATTAGACCAACAATTGATGACCATGATCTTCTCCATGTCCTCCCTTCCCACCACACTAAATGACTGGATCGACAAAGCTAAAATGTTCCATGCTCAGAAAGCTCGCATCGCAGCCCTTCACAAGGGACATAGGATCCCTTCCTCTTTCACCAGTCGCTCCTCAGCCCCAGACCCCAATGCCATGGAGGTAGATGCAGTTCACCCCTCAAAACTCACCCCGGCAGAACAAGCCAGATGTTTTAAGGAAGGCCTCTGTCTTAGATATCGCAAAAAGGGACACAATGCCCAATAATGCCAAACGTTCACATCCTCTACCCCTAGCCCTCAACCCACCACATCCACCAACCCCTTTAGAAATGCCTAACACGTCCAATCAACCAACACCTCTGCTGCTCCCTCTCCCCCAGTCAAACCAACCTCTGCTCTCGATACCTACATAAACAATCTTCGCACCACTGGAAAAGACAAAGGAGAAATCCTTCAAACTCTCAAACTCTGCCTTGAAGACACCTCCAAGGAAGAACCCTCCTCGGGTTTTCAATAAGGGAAGAAGTAGCGATGTCTCCTTCCCTCTCCCTAGATATCTCTGCTGTACTTGTAGGATTAGCAAATGAATGGACCATGCATCTCCCAGTTCAATTGCAAGCAGGATCTCAAAGTGTCGACACCACTGCTCTCATCAATTGTGGAGCCACAAATAACTTCATCGATTCCTCCCTTGTCCCATCTCTTAGATCTGGAATTCGCAAACTCTCTCAACCACTCGTCGCCTACAACGTTGATGGAACTCAGAACCACCAAGGAACCATCAAATGGACCATCTCTGCCAATATCCTCCTCTCTGATTCGTCAAACAAAGAAATGTTCTTCATAACATCTCTTGGATCCCCTCGCATCATCCTAGGTATGACTTGGCTAAAGAAACGGAACCCTCGTATCGACTGGACAGTCAACACCCTCTCCCTTCAGGACGCTATGGTACCTCTTCGTGAGAGTCCACCCTGGAAAGAGGAAGAGGCTGATCCCTACCCACAACACCTTGGAAAAATAACCCTCTCTACCCAACTGGCTTGACAGGAGAAACCTCTAGAACAAGACATTCCCTCCTGGTGTAAAGAATTCACTGACGTATTCTCTGAAAAGACATTCAATATTCTACCTCCTCATCGCCCTTTCAATCATACCATTGACCTTAAACCCTTCTTCATTCCAAAGATCGCCAAAGTATACCCTCTCAACCCTGCAGAACAAGAAGCCTGTTGCTTATTTGTTGAAGAAAACCTCAAAACAGGTTGCATTGTCCCATCCAAATCTCCCCAAGCCTCTCCTTTCTTCTTTGTACCAAAAAAAGATGGCACCCTCCATCCATGTCAAGATTATTGATACCTCAACTCCCACACCATCCGAAATGCATATCCCCTCCCTCTCATCACAGAACTTATTGATGATATGAAGGACTCCACCCTCTTTACCAAATTGGACATTTGCTGGGGCTACAACAACATCAGACTATGAGAAGAAGACCAGTGGAAAGTGGCTTTCATCACTCCTCTTGGACTTTTCGAACCAACAGTTATGTTCTTTGATTTTAACAATGCCCCCCCACTTTCCAGACTTTCATGAACCATGCCTTCGCTGATATGATCGCAGAGCATTGGCTAAAAATCTACATGGATGACATTGGTATACACACCAAAGATGACTTGAGATTACATCACAACAGAATGAAACAAGTCCTTCTTCAAGTCTGAGAACTAGGTCTCTCCTTCAAAATATCCAAATGCTCCTTCAATGCCCCTTGGATGGAATACCTTGGCCTCATTATTGGACAAGGTCATATTCAGATGGACCCAGTGAAACTCAAAGCCATTGATGATTGAAAACCCCCCACCTCCGTCAAAGACGTTCGATCCTTCCTAGATTTCACCAATTTCTATCAAAAATTCATCCTAAATTTCTCCAACCTTGTCGCATCACTCACCCTTCTCACCTGAAAGGATGAACCCTGGCTTTGGACCTCTCTCCAAGACCATGCCTTCAACACCCTGAAAGCCTGCTTCTCCTCCTCTCCAGTCCTTTCCTTTCCTGATGTCTCTCACCCTTTTTCCATTATAATGGACGCTTCCCTTCTTGCTGCTGGCACCATCCTCCTCCAAGTAGATACCAATGGAGACCTCCACCCATGTGCCTACTTTTCAAAGACCTTCAGCCCAGCCAAAAGAAATTATGATATCTATGATAGGGAACTCCTTGCAGTCATCCTTGCCCTCCAGAAATGGCGTCAATACCTCCAAGGAACCTCTCATCCTGTCACCATCATTACAGATCACAAAAACCTCTCCTATCTCAAAGACCCTTGTAAACTCTCTCGTTGCCAGGCTCACTAGGCCCTCTTCCTCCAGGACTTTGATCTCCTTTGGCAGGTCACCCCTGGAACCCAAATGGCCCCTGCAGATGCCCTCTCTCGCAAAGACACCATCGACACTTCCCTTGACAACTCCTCCTCCTCCATCCTCCCAGATCCTCAGATTATCAATGCCTTAGATCTTGCTCTCATCAACCAAATCTGTTCTTCATCCTCTTCTGGCCCCCTCATCCTCTGTGCCCTTGAATCCCTTCACAATGACACCCCCCTCTTCCCTTGCTCCTCCCTGAATGACTGGTCTTTTGACAATGGTCACCTCTTCTTTCGCAACCACATGTTTGTTCCCCCCTCCTCCCACTCCCCCCTCCTCTATGCCCTTCATTCCTCTCCCACTACAGGTCACATGGGCTTCTTCCGCACCAAAGCACTCCTTGAACGGGATTTCTGGTGGCCTGGCCTAAGCACCTTCATTAAGAACTTCATTGCTGGCTGCGCTCTCTACCAACAATCTAAGATCAACACTCACCCCACCATGCCTCCCCTCACCCCCATTCCTTCCTCTACATCTCTTCCTTTTCACCAACTCTCTATGGACCTCATCATGGACCTACCTCCTTCCTCTGGCTTCAATTCTCTTCTGGTCGTGGTCAACCATGGCCTTACAAAGGGGGTAATTCTCATTCCTTGCAACAAAACCATCAACACAGCGGAAGTAGCCCTCCTCTTCTTTAATCATGTCTTTAAACAATTTGGACTTCATGATTCCATCATTTCTGACAGAGGTTCACAGTTTGCATCTATATTTGCCTTAGAACTTGCACGATTACTCCAATATGATGTTCGCTTCTCCACTGCTTACCACCCCCAGACTGATGGTCAAACTGAACGTGTCAACCAAGAGATCAAAACATATCTTCGCATTTTCTGTGGCAACCAACCTAACACCTGGTCTTCCTTCATTTCCTCCGCCAAATTCCACCACAACTCCTCCCCACATTCATCCACCAAGACCTCCCCCTTCTTGCTTATGCTCGGCTATGAACCTCACGCCTACCCCCCTTTAGGAAAGATATTCCTCCCCGCTCTTTCTGACCAGCTATCCCACCTAGAAGAGTCTAGAAAGGAAGCCCTCGCAGCCCACGACTCCACAAGACTTCTTATAATGCACCACACCACTCGAAAATTCTCCCCCTGGAAAGTTGGAGATAAGGTCTGGCTAGAAGCAATCAACCTACACATCCCCTTCCCCTCTAGGAAACTTGCACCCAAATGCCTGGGACCCTTTGAAATCACACAGGTACTATCCCCACTCACATACTGCCTTAGACTCCCTCCTTCCTGGAAAATACATGATGTCTTCCACACCACTCTCTTATCCTCACACCGCCTCACTAAAGCCCATGGCCCCTCCTTTCCCACTCCACCTCCTGATATCATAGACGGTGAAGAAGAGTATGAAGTTGATGGTATCCTTGCCCACAAGGGCTCCCCAGGCCGTTATCAGTACCTGACTGCATGGAAAGGTTACTCCGCATCAGAAAACACTTGGGAACCTGAAAGTAATCTCCATCATGCCCTTTCCATTCTTAGATCTTATAAAAAAACTCATTCTTTCAAATAATTCATGACTTTAGCCCTCCTCGCCGTGATCACTCTCCCTACCACCATCCTCCTCATTTTCTACTTAGTACTTTGATATGTCCTCTGACCGTTCCTCTTCTTCCTCCTCCTCATCCTTCTCTTCGTTACACACACACTCTGTCCAACCTCTCTTCCTCCCTGCTCACACTATCAATACTCTCTATGCAAATATCTTGGCCACTCCTACCCTGGTCCACACTCTGGAACAGGATCCTTTGTATGAGGAGGATGAACTTTCCCAAGAACTTGTACGCATATTTTTTGACATATCTCATGTTCAAACCTACCACTTCCAATCTTCACCTTTGGATTTACCTGCAGAGTTTGGTCTCCCTCTTCGCCTATTGATAAACCGTCTCCCAGAACGGATCCTCTCTCTTCTTCATATGCAAGGCTTTCACATATTCATACAACGTATTGACCCCACACTTCTGTATCCTATGTTTCGACGTATCTTTCTCTCCCTACCTGCAGATGCCAGGGATTGTTATCTTTCCTCTGCCACTGCTATTCGTTCTTCTCCTATCCCTTTGTCTATTCCCCCTTCGTCAGCTACATCCCTTCTCTCTCATATTACATCCCCACCCTCCGTACCTTCGCCCCCTGTGTCACCCTCCCATCTGTCTGACAATTATTGCCTAGACCTCATCATCCTTGCCTCCAACAGGGAATCTATCCAGATCTTCCACCTCCCCAATGGCCAACAGGTCCTCTCTGCTGCCACCCAAACTATTCGCTCTCCCTTGGTACGCCACCCAGCCTCTCCATCTACATGCTGCTACCAGTGTAACCTTTTTGGTCACTATTGAGATGAGTGCCCAAAATACTGATGTCCTTCCTGCCATCTCCTCGCCCCTGGTCATCCCTCTTGTTGCTGTTACACCACCCAATGTGATCTCTGTCGAAGATGGGGACATGGAGCACGATTCTGCCCAACCAGACGTTGTAACCTCTGTGATGGACTTGGACATGTCCTTGACGATTGTCCGTTTGAACATTTCACAGTGGAGCAGGCCTCTACCCTTCATACGGGAGCATCTCCGACGGAGTAGGGACTACATATTGTTTGAACCAGGGTCTCAAACATACAAGGGGGGTAATGTTATGATATTCTTTCTCTCTCCAACTATCTTCGTTGTTTCCTCTCTGAAACCCATTTATCATCACATTCTTGGCATGTATGTTTTGGCCTATGACTATTCACATCTTCTCGTCGTCATAGGCTTTCCTTATATCTCTCTTACACTGTTTAACTTCCTCTTTCATCCTTTTCTCTCAAACCCTCTATGGACAGCCTCCTCTGCAGCATAGTTTGTCATCTATGCTTAGTATTCCTATTCCATCCCCTTCCATAGGATTCCATGCTTATGCGTTGCTTCCCTTATATACCTGCTGCCTTGTACTGTAGTTTCTCATTCTCAATCTGCGCAATACAGCATCATTCTTGAGTCCTCATTGTATCTGAGTATCCCTAAGTCTTCTCTCCACTTCTCCAAAGTGTATAGTTCTATTTGACCATTCTTTGAATATATAGATCTCCCTCTGGCTGAGTCATACCTCTTTGTGAGTGTCCTGCCAGTAGGTCAGCCTTCGGTCGATCCCCAAGAGCACGCTTCGCATAACAGGGTATGCCCTGAACTATAAGTCTGTATTCTGCAGAACAATAAACATCTTTCATACCCCCTTTGCACTATGGCCCTCTGAGAGTCAATCCCGGTCCTCCATCTTTTGTGAAATATTACTGAAACCTCTCCATCATCGTCACTAATATCCCCGACATCCATCTCTGTCGGTCAGGCATGGCCAGTGACCCCTTCATCCCCTCAATCTTTCTCGACTCATCACTTGGCCCAATGGGCGCTGATTATCATCACTGCAAGTGTTGGCCTTAGGCAACTTGCATTTCTACCCTACCCATCATCTATCTGGCAGGTCATGGCCTTCGGCAACCCGCCTCTTCATTATCTACCATCTTCATCATCCATCAGGCAGGTTACGGCCTTTGGCAACCCACCTCTTCGTTATCTACCACCTTTGTTGTCCATTGGACAAGTCATGGCCTTCAGCAACTTGTCACATCGTTGTTTCTGTTCACTTCCCTCTGTCAGACTAGTCTTGGTTTTCAGCCACTAGTCTCCTCATCTCCTTTACTTTTCATCAAACTAAAAGCTGTCAAGTGCAGTTTCTTTCTTGACTCTACAAAGGTCTACTTGTTACAGGGTCCCTTGGGAGAACAAATTGCGTTCCCCTTTTCACAACTACACTACAGGAGGTAGGGACTAACCATCTCAGCCTCCTCTAGTCTTCTTCAGCAGTGAAGGAGTTAAAGGAGTAAGTGGTGAATTTGGAGTGATAGATCAATAGTTGGTTGGAGGAAGGTTTTCTGATAGAGGGTAATCCCATTGATTGATCTCCTCTGACACACTTTCGCCTGTATTTCTAACTGGCATTGAATGTGTAAAAGCACCTGGAAATAATTGGTCAGACATGAGTTCACCAATTGGCCAAATTTCGAGAACAGGGGTTAGAGGTGACAGCTCACTTGATGTGACATATGACTGAAAATCTCACTTTCTTTCCGATGTTCCAACCGGAACTACTGTTCCAACACACTGTTCTGACCCATTCCAACTCACAATGGGCCACTTCAATAGAAGAAACACCTACTATGCCCCTCACCATGTATATAACACTATAAATGCTACTATAGTCATTTCTAACCATTCCCCTGCTTTCCAAAGTACCCTCTCACTTTCCGATCACCCTTCCGACCCTTCCGAGCCCTTCTGGACCGGAACTACCTTTCCGAACTATTTACACATCTTCTCAAGTACCAAAGTCACCATAAAGACTATTTAACCACTCTAGAGCGAATATATATATGTATTACTATTCCAATATGTCCTAAAATGACCCTTATCCTTTCCTAACACCTTTCCGAGCATTCCGACTGGAACAACCCTCCCAGACACTTCCGGAACACTCTGAAACCACCCTTCTACCCTATGCCCTATGATGAAACCCTATAACCTATGCTTCCATTCTATGTGACCCTCCATTTTTATACATGAATCCCACACCCCTAGTGCGCCGTTCTTTGTCATAGAACCCCTATACCTGACACTGGTTCATGACCTGCACACTAACACAATAGAACTCTCTTTATACCCTGGGTAGAACCCTTGGACAATCTGTAGATACATTGTACATAATAACAAATATCTGTAGAGTATATAAACGCGAATAAATCCTACCAGAAAACTCCAAGTTGAGTTCTCTTGGTGGTTTCCCCCATCGCTGCAGTTCCAGCTTCGACGGGTGTATTTGCGACCGCCTCGTGTCGAGTTTGATCCATTTACATTTCCTATACTTTCCTATTGACCTTACAACCCCCTTTTACTTAGTTATCATCCTAGATTCTTCCAGAACTCTGGAACCCTCTTTTCGACCACCGGAATCACCCTCTGTGCTAGGTCCTGGCCCCTCTGCACTGCACCTGCGTGTATCAGGTCCTACAGCCCCTGAAGTAGTGGGGTGTATCACTTGGTGTCTGTCTGATCAGCATGAATGATTGACAGTCTGTCAGTAGCTATAGTGGGGAGTTGAGTAGCAAGCAATCAGCCGATGTCAGAGACATCAGAGGAATTAGGTTGTTGGTCAAAGTAAGGATACTACTGAGGTTGGAAAGATTGGAACAGTTGTGATGCGCTTCTTCTGATGGTACCTCAGATAGAAGTGAGATGTCAGAGATCTGTAACTGTCAAAAACTGTCAAGTAAGTTTTGCAACTCTTGGCATTCTACCATAGGGTGGAGACTACATCTGGAACCCATTTTGGAGTCCCTCATGGTGGGCTCCAGATGAAGATAGCTAGAAGAGGCTGAGATGGTTAGTCCCTACCTCCTGTAGTGTAGTTATGAAAAGGGGAACACAATTTGTTCTCCCAAGGGACCCTGTAATGAGTAGACCTTTGTAGAGTCAAGAAAGATCAAGAGGGTGAAGAAGTCACTGGCCATGCCTGACCAACAGAGATGAATGCTGGGGATATTAGCAATGATGATGGAGAGGTTTTGGTGATGTTTTCCAAGGGACAAAGAGCCGGGATTGATTCTCAGAGGACGATAGTGTGAAGGGGATGTGAAAGATGTTTATTGTTTCACTGAATACAGACTTATAGTCCAGGGCATATCCCAGACTATATATTGAACATATTGGCGAAACAGAAGTGAATAGGATTAAGGGGAAAGACAAGGTAGAGGGCAAATTTGGAAACTACCTGTCAAAGGAGCTGTCGGCCGATTATAATCAGACCAACACTATGAAACTTTGAAATGCCAAGTGAGCTCAACTGAGATAAAAATGAGAATAATGGAAAATAATGCAGAAAACATGCCAAAAATACAAAGTAACATCAATCCAACCTATTGAAGGGTATTCGGACCAAAGGGATCATCGGCAGCAACCCATAATGAGTTTCCAAGTTGGATTGGTTGGTCTAATCAATCTATGTAGAAGAAAAGAGGGGTCAAAACGATATACAGGCAATTCAAGGAATAAGATCAGAGGTCTCATATATTAAAAATGGTAGAATATAACTATAGAGCCACTATATGCTCTACAGCATGGTAATTAAAAAGGTGAGGCCATTATGCATCTAGCATGTAATGATAAAGGATAGAAGAAGTGGAAATGAAAAGAATGAGTCAAAGTGGAAATAGAAAGGGAGGCATGTATCATAAGTCTAGACCATAGTCACATGATGTGTTAGTCAGCGCTTGTTGGCTTTCGTATCATAGAGGTTAGATGTTGTCATAGAAAGTCAGAAAAATGATAGAAATATCTGGAAAAATAGGGTGTGAATTATGGGTTTTGTAACATCTGGTGTTCTCAGATAATATACCAGACAATGGTGCTAACATAGAGGAGGCAGCAGAGAGATAAGAGTATGTTGACAAGATCACTTGGATGTATATTTAAGAAGTTACAGGGAGGAGAGATTCTAAGCATGCAGTATGAAGAATATAGAGGAGGGTGGGTAGATCAAAGCTAAGGAATACATTGGCAGAAAGGAAACACCTAAATAATGTTCAAAGATCCTATGACTAAGTGATGACTAAGCAAAAGAATATTCTAGAGAATCAGAGAAGAAATGCCATGAAGCAAAAGAAGATTCTAAAGATACATGGAGATCAAAGAAGTGGTGTCAGATGATACAAATTTCAAAGAACATATTATAGGATTCAGAGAATCAAAGAAGTCAAACGGAAATGAAAACAGCAAGGCATAAGTTTAGGGTTCCAAGAAAACGAGGCATTTAGGATGAAGGGTATTGGGGTTTCAGCAAGGTGAAGACTGGGGATAAGCCATTCAAGGAGAGTTCCATGGAGAAAAACATCCAAGAATATGAAGGAAGTGTCCAGGAGGACATTGCAGATAATCCATTGAGGATTTTGAGAGAGTGCTGGCATTCACCAGCATTCCTTGTGATGCAAGAGTGATGGTAGATGAGGTGTCTAAGGTGAGGAAGTTCTCAGAGCATCAAGTGTGATGAAGAAAAAGGTGGGGTCTTAGCATATCATAATACTAAGAGTCTCTAGGACTAAGGAGATTGAGAGAGCTAAGAGTGACTTAAGAGCAACACTATATTGCACAGATCAAAAATGAGATATAAAGTACAAGACAGCTGGTATAAATACTAGACAACATATAAGTGTGGAATTCTATAGAATGTGATGAAAGATGGGTAAACTAAGCAACAATGACAGATGTTGCTGTGGAGAGGCTATCCATAGAAGGTTTGAGAACAAAAGAAACAAAATGATGTGACTAAACAGCAATAATGAAGAAGTGTGGAATGCCTACAACAAAAAAAAAGATGAAAATATTTGTAGGCTGAAATATACATGCCGAAGATACAATGATAAGTTGGTCACAATACAGAAATGATGAAGATAGAGGAAGAAAGAAAGAAAACTGTAACTGTTAAGACTTAAAGTCATTCTAGTCAAGGTCAAAGGTTCTAGGTAAGATTCATACCTGTAGAGTCTAGAGTGAGACTTATGCTGCAATAAAATGGTTGCTTGGCAAAATTAAAACATGTTCTCAAGTACACAATAGACTTACAGAGATAAGGACCTTTATTTAAGGTAGGATGGTATAAAGGATACTAGAGCTAAGCTCAAGTAGATCAAGGTTAAAGAGAAAGAAGGGAATGTGCAGAAGAAAGGGTATATATACTCAAAAGAACAAATGTATGCAAACAAGTTAAGTAATACAAATGGAAAACAATGGAACTGAATGGAATGGATAACTATGCAAGTGATGTAATTGGGATACTACTGAGATGGGAAAGGGATTAGTCATCAGTAAAAAAAAATGGTGGTCCATAGAATCATAACAGTAACACTGGACATATAGCAAATACTTCTAATTTGCATCATTTATTTTTTAATCTTAAAGAACAATCTTCATCCACTCCAGGATCATCTTCAAATCAAAAGCCCTTTAAACCCTCACCAATACATCCTAGTAAGGTTAGAAATAAACCAAATATACTATGGCTCAAAAAAGTATCTCAATATTAGGTCATTTTGTAAAGATTGCATATCTACAGTGAGGTGCAAAACTATTGCAATGTCTAACCTCAAACCAGGGCGTGAAGCACCCTGCAACAGCCTGTGGGAACTTTGCTTAGCTTTGGTGGGGACAAATATAGTACAAACTCTTGGCTACAACTTTGTCCCCAGGGTCATGTGATTTAGTTCACACACTCCCAAGATACATCCATTTTAAAACAACAATACCATTGCAATAGT
>JBBPUN010000164.1:0-21201 GCA_038094715.1 Heimioporus punctisporus | reverse complement strand
GGCGGTGGCGGTGGTGGCAGGCTCGAAGCTGAGAGCGGTGGGCGTCATCGGGAGAATGTCGGAGGGATGGTGGGTGAGTGAGGGGGAGGAGGTATTTGAGCGTTCAGAGAGGGTATCCGAGCAGACCAAGGAAGGCGACATTTGTTGGTCGTCAAAGCAATAGAGTTGCGGACGGGCGATTTGCAGACGAGCGATTCCTCAGCGGACGAAGAAGGAGGTGCTTTGATTGGGAATGCCGATTTGTGGTAAATGAAGAAAGAGACAGGGCGTGATGGACGAGAGAAGGAGGGGGGTACCTGATGGTTGTTGGGGCGAAGAAAAGGCCATCTTGGTTTTGGAAGTGCTTTTGAGTGTTGAAAGAGCGGAGGCATGACGGTAATGCATTTCGTCACACACAGGAAAATGCAAGGCAGCTGACACGGAAATTCACACTGTCAAAACGCGTTATGACCCGCCAAGCGAGGCCAGTGAGAGCAGTGCCACGTGGCGAAGGAGTGTCACGTCCATACGTAAAACAAGCCAAATGAGCTCGGCAAGCGAGCGATTCTCGGACGACTGCGCAAAACATTTTATCCCTGCCAACCACACGCCCACACACCGAAGAGAAGGCCGGCGAGAGAGCAGCATCGAAGTTCCAGCCGTCTGATACATGCCCGATAGTAATTTCGAGCGTCCATCGAAGACCGTCAACGGAGGATCTTCCTCCACCCACCCGGCAACAACGCCCGAGGACTTGCCGCAAGCGATATGTATATATAAATTTCCATTCCGGTCCACTGCAGGGATAAAGAGAACGCAAGCAGCATCTGGATCCGCCGTGCCCGTCAAAAACGTCAGGGCTGTCTCTTGACACCGCAACACCTCTCGAATGCGTACGAACCGGACCTCTCTCTCTCTCTCTTTTTTTTTTTTTTCACCAAGCCCGAACTCGTCTCGAACCGATTCAGATCCTCGAACGCGACGTCGAGTTTATTTCTCCACCAACTCGTGTACGATCGATTCTTCCCATAGTACGACGCCTAATTACACCCATGCCGTGCTTTGCCACCTCCGCTCTTGGCGACAATGCATAGCCCCCACAGGACATTCGAACAATAACTGCGTTCATGGTATTTTCCGAGACCGATCCGATCTCATACTGCTGCCGGCCGGCTTGATGGTCGCGCCGACGGTTTCATCCCCCCCCAGCGAGGGTGCACCAAGCGTGGCACTCCCGTACCCGTCCGTTACGTGCATGCGTGACTATTGTTCCACGACCAGGGCTATCGTTGATCACGGGCACTTGTTCGATAACCGTTCGGTCAGGGGAGCAAAACGTACTGATTGCATGACTAAACAAACTCACGACTGTAAGTAACGGGTGTCGTACACTCCGAGCTTGAAACGAGCAGAACCGCCTAGCCCGTCACCATAGAGTGCTTTGTATAGTCGGTCCCCGCTGAGCCGAAGGACCACCCGTTGTTCCGCCAGGTACTCGACGTACCTCCTCCATGTTTCGTTTCCTCTCGGTTCCAGGCCGGAGATAACATCACCCTCCTCAACCTGGCGTTTCGTCATCTTGCTCTCCTTCAGTGTGCTGACGCTCCCAACGATAAACAACCCCCGCTTGGCGCGTGTGAGACCGACATTGAGTCTTCGCCTATCAGCGAGAAATCCGATGTGTCCCGACGGATTATTGCGTACGGTGGAAAAAATGATCACGTCCTTTTCTCGACCCTCAAACCCATCGACCGTCTTGACATCGATGCTTTGCGTTTGTAACCTCCGATGGTCACCTAAGCTAGCGGAAAACCGTCTGCGATACTTCTCATCGGTGTTAAGAAGCCGCGTCAGTAACGAGACCTGAGCTACGTAAGGTGCAATGATGCCGATATCTTCTCCACGAAGATACTTTGTCGAAACACCGATCAACGACGCTCCGGTCAGGGAAATGATTTTCGAATCAAACTTACCTCGTTTTTCAAAAGAAGATCCTCAACGATGCTGCACACAATGTGAGCCTCGTTCCAATTAACCCTGCTACGGTCTTTCGCAGTCTCAGACCCCCCGTGGTCGAGGAAGACGAGAGACATCCGATCGCCCGTCCGCGAGTCCACCGGTAAATGGCTCGAAAGTGGCGGGAGGAGATTCGGGGATATGTTCCCGAGAGCGTCAACTGTTCCATCTCGCAAAGAGAGGTCGTAAAATTCTAGCGACGGGAACTGCGATATGGACGGATGCATCCGATACTGGACATCCAACATAATCGACGGCACCACTTTCGGCAATAATTACCAATTTGAGAAAACATCAACAACAAAAAAAAAAGACACGACACTCACCCCCTTCCTCAGTCAGTCTCTCGAAAAGACTAGTCCCCAAACCCTTCAGCTGTGCTTCGCGGCTTGCGATGACAGGCGGAAGTTGCTTATGATCTCCGATAAGGGAAACGTGTTGCGCCTACAGCGCTCATATAATAATATCGGAAATCGGCAGTCATTCAAGGTGAAACACGTACCCCTTTCATTAGTGGTATGAGGGATGCCGGCTCCGTTGACATCGATGCTTCGTCAAGAAAAACAACGGGAAAATCGAGTACGTTCAATGCAACGCTGGCAGACGTAATGCAAGTCGTACAAAGCTTCTCCGTCGTCAGCTCACCCAACAAAGGAACTCGGAAACAAGCACGCACCACGTCTGCATCTCTGGTGATGTCCCGCAGCATCTCCTGGTGTAAAGCGTACAGCTTTGCTGCTATAGCCATTGACTGACGTTCTTGTGACATCAAAGCCGATCGTGTCCGGTCCAGCAGTCCGGCTGCGCGTGTCGTTGGCGCACTCTGCATAGCCTTCATCCGCGCATTCAGCTCCAGCATCTTTTTCTCCGTGTCTTTTTTTTCCTGAAGAAGCCTGTCCACTTTCCCCTTTAGGGGATGCTGATCGAGCTTGTAATCGAGCGTGTGCTCAGTAAGGCTATCTTTGATCTTACCACGGAAGCCGACGCGCAAAGGCTTTAATCCCGCCCGCGCAAAACCTTCCACGAGGTTGTCTACCGCCACGTTGGTGTAAGCGCACACAAGAATCGGGTGGTGCACTTCAAAGTGAGCCTAGGGATACGTTACATCCGTGTCACGGTCGATCGTACAAATGGCCTACCTTGAGCAGCTTGACGGCCTCGATAATCGTCTTCGTCTTCCCCGTCCCTGGAGGCTGGTATTTACTGAGTCGACCGGATCACGTCGAATCGGGGAAAGAACGATGGGCTTACACCTTGAATAAGGGAGATTCGCTCTCCAATCATCATAGCAACGGCGCGGATCTGGGTCGCATTTAGACTATCCAAGACGGGATCACCATCTATTATTATCGGATTTGGCCGTGCATATCGTCGCGCCCAACTCTGGATTCGCATGTCATCCTTGAATACGCCGCCGTGTTCGCGCTCATCTCGACTTTGATGCTCCAATATTTCATGGGGGACATACTCTACCTCGTCCGGTGCTTGCAGCGGCTGATGCAGAGAAGTAGATGCGGGAGAAAACGAGCGGAGAAGCACGTCACGGAGATGAGTCCCTTGAACGACGAATTGTCTATCGGGCATATGGTCTGCCTCCAACGCTACAGGATCATTGTTAAAGTGTAAGACCGCAGCGCGCATCCGCTCAAACACGATGTTAGAACGTCCAACGTCTAGACGCCAGAGGCCGTCGGAGATATCAAATTTGTGGTCAAATACGACCCGTAGTTGAGTAGCATTGCTCGCCATTACGGTACCACGCAACGGCACCTCTTGAAGGGGGTCATGACGCGAAAGCAAAACCTGGGTCCCATTTCTACAAAACAGGTGAGCGCGACGCCCATACGGTCGGAACAGGTCACTTGCTCGAATCTATGCTCCGGTAAAACTATGCCGGGACCCAAAGAAAAGCATACGATTGGGTTCCGAAACTGCGGCGCCTCCACCCAAAAAGTATGTAGGTCTGTAATTGCGTAACCCTGTTCGCGTAGACGAGACAGCGACCAAGTTGACAGGCGGTCGCGAAGAACCGATTCTTCTTCTGCTTGTTCGGCATCTAACAAAGGTAGAAAACTGTGACAGGTCAGTGGCACTGACATGAAGACAAACAAACTGACTGATCATGGTAAGCCTGGATCTCTTGGTGCAACGGATCGCCAGGTTGAACGTGAGCGAACGGGGGAACGACGCGTTTCACGTATGCTTTGGCACCTCGCCCGACGGACGTGTCGATGCGCTCGCGGCGACGACGCGACGTGGCTCGTAGTCTCCAGTTAAACCGGGTCGCGGGTACGAGAGGGGAGTTTTCGGGAAAGTAAACATCGGTCGGGAGCTCGTGTTGGGACGGCGTGCATGAACGACTTGCGACGGACCGAGTATGTGCGGCGTGCTCGGTCGGTCTCGACAGGTCTCTGAAGAAGTCGCGGATGCCAATAAAAGTCGAGCTGCGACGAGCGACGGTGTTGTGCATAAGGTAAGAAAATAATACACAGCCACGGATCACGCCAGTAGCTAACTAGACGTTGGACAAAATAAGTAGAGCACCCCCACCCAACAGCGTGGCCGCGGCCACGGTGAACACGGTCTCCACGGAAGTAAGCACGACTTCGTACGGGCCATCCCAGCCCGGCGGGGTCGTGAGAGTGACAATCGACGTCGGGACGGTCACATTAACACCTGAACATGCCGTGGCATACGCTTTCGTGGTCGATCAATAATAGGAACACAGAGGGGTGACGAAGACATGCCTGTCAGCGCAGCAGCAGAGCCAGCTCGCGGATCCGAGCTTGTGGTGAATTTCGCGACGAGATCATCGAACATACATTGCTGGCAGCTCGTGATCGCACTGACGGTGGTAGTATTACAGAGACATTGGTCATTGGCGCCGCAGCTCTAAATAGATACGAGTGCACAGGTATGGTAGCACTGCATGGACGGTACGCACGTTGATAAGGGAGTTGGCTTCGTTGCACGGCGTCTGGCACTATAGCAGAAGTAAAAAGCACATCCAGGCGCATAGGAACATGTACTCGCATCGGTCAACAGATATGCGTCGGTGACGTTGAGAAAGTCGTTTGCTGGCACGTTGCCAAGGTTTCCACCAACATCGATAGTCAACGTAAGCGCTAGAAGGACGATATGTAAGCGGGTCCAGTAGCATTGGGCGGAGAGCCAAACCTTGACCAGCAAGCAAAAGGAAGCAGAGGAAGGAAATAAACGAGTTCATGATAAATAAGAATATCCTGCCAGAGGGTGAGGAGAAGGAGAGGGTGGTATGAGAAAGAAGCGAATCGCTCGTAGGCTGTGACTTGGCCGGACGCCGAAGAGTATCATAAAAAGACCCCAGAAGGAAGTGCACGGGGTCGATGTGGGGAGCGTGCCACGTGACCACGTGTCTACGCGATTTGTTGATGTTGATTGAGCTCATATTGACCCACACCACGACCACGACTACCGATTTGTCCCCCCTCTCCCTCGCACGATGACGACCGCGTTCTCCGGCTCCCTTCAGCCTAAAAAGAAAGCGGAGCTAAGAGAAATAGCCACAGCCCTTCTCATCAGCGATTTTGGAACGAAAGAGGATCTCCAACAGCGAATTCGTAAACACTTGGATGCAAACCAAGCTATGCTCGAGGACAACCCCCTCTTCGCGGGTCTTTTCATGAGGCGTAAGAGGGCCGTACCACAAGTCGCTCCTGAGTACGTCATTTCTTATTCCTCCATTTAACTCACTCACCTCCGATAGTCGTGTTGTTGTATCTCCTGCCTCCATGTCGACAGAGGAAATATCGGAAAAGAAACTAGCAAGTCCATCTTCCACTCGGTCTACACGTCGTCGCTCTCCTCCCGAGTTCACTCCTGTCCCTGAGGCTCGCGAGGTGTCCATGATGCTCCCCAAGGCTCCGATTTCTCCGTCGGACGAGGTGATTTCCACTGAGCCTCCGGCGTACACCCCTTTGAAGGACCGTAACGTGTTGTTCACGTCCACGCCACACGATATTCTTCGCAGCATTCCCAGGCCAACCCTTGACCTCGCCGACACGACGTTCAAAACACTGCAAACGGAAGCGAAGCAGCATGCTCGCGTATATTTGCTATCATCCAGATCCGTACGTTGAATCCAATTGTTCACTCTAGCCTCTAAGTGTTTGTTCATGTCAGGCATTGTCGAGTTCCCTCAACATCTCGCTCATCACCGTTTTAGTCGAGCTCCTTTACATTCTGTATCGAGTCATTCCGTGGAGTTTCGTGAAGGTATGTTTTGTTTTCCTTCTTTTTCCGTTCTCTGGGTTGATTACAGTGACAGATCCATCTTCCGCGAGTAGTGTATACTGGCCATTGGCAACTCGCAATTCCTTATCCTCCTCTCGTGACTTTCCAGACTCTGGCGTTTTGGAGCGTCCTCTTCCATTGGTCAATACCTACCGTGTTCATCCCTGCTATTCTTGGCTCCGTCATCTCGTTCCATCCTGCAAATGCCACTTCTGCACGCGTTCCCAATTTACTCCCACTCGATCCGCTTACGGCATCTATCTTGCGTTTAGCTGCACAGTGCGGATATCCATATACGACGCTCAATGCCACAATCGAAGGCATAGATGTTATCGGCCCTCAATGGCGGATACTGAACGCCGCTGTCTGTGCAGCATTCGCCTTCGCAGAAGCCATCTTTACTGCGCCAAGTGCGTATGCTGATTCTCGTATACGCTCGAGAGGAGCTACACCCCGACGGACTGTAGTCGGGGAGTAACTTATCTCTTTGCATCCAGCAGCCTATGACGATATGGGATTGGTTTATGTGTTGAAGCGTTTCTGGTTTAGGTTCGAGTATGCATATTTTCGTGCGTTTGCATGCTATCCGTTTGTTTCCTCACCCGTTTTGTTTCCCTGAGCGTTGAATTTACGATTAGTTGTATTACAGTCCATAATGACCATATGTCGGAAAAGGTTGTGTTGTTAGTTCTGACAAAATGTTTGGTCGAGGAAAGGTTCAGTCCTTGCCAAGCAAGCCCCTTCTTGAACTCTTGATGACTCGGCAATGTTCACGGAGGCACTCTGAATAAGAGACTTGAAGCTCCATCTTCAGGAGTTTTTAAAAAGGAATAGACAGGGCAGATGAGCTCGATGATGATAATATCGAGGAAAGTGGTCCCCGATCGACTTGAACAGAAGCACGACCGGAACGCACCGACACTGGCTCGTCTTTTTCGCTGAACGAACCGTTCTTCCGAGTCCGTGTCACGTCGAGCGCAACGATCTTTCATCGCTTCGAGGGTGTCCCAAGGGTCGAAAAAAATCGAGATAGCCGGTCGCGTCACGGAGCACCTCGAGTAAGCGTCACCACCCCAAAAAAGACCTTCGTCTTCACGCCGCCGTACTTGGTGTTGTGCAACTTGACAACTCGCCGGGTGCGCGAATGCGCGGGGGGTAAAACCATATGATAACACAAACTTTCCCCGCAGGCCTTTTTTCGCCTTTTGAAAAGAAGGGTAGTAATTCCCGACGCACATTGGTCGAGTGAACCACGGCACGGTGACCACGTCGGGAAATGCGTTCGACGCACTGCTGCAACGGAGCTCGGTCAGGATAAAGCCTTTCAGAGAAATTAACGAATTCTGTTCGGTAAGAACGGAAAAGGAGTGATAGCGCTCTGGTCGCCGTGAATTGGATGGGAGGATATTCGATCACGAGGTCAACCGAGGGCGCCAGGTAACTGATCAAAGTATCCGGACGATGATAATCAAAATGGTTTTTTGCCCCTGTCTGTATCGGAGACATATAATGTAATAAACGTTGGTATACGCCAGAGTCGCCATGAAGCTTCCTTTTACTAGTATCCTTCTCCCACTTCACAAAGGGCTTCCAGAAACACTTTCAGGTCATCTCGATCGATTTCGAGGACGCTCGTATTGAACGAGTTGTATGAAGACCGCGCGTTGCACCGTTCTTTGGCGTTGATAAAGGCGAGACCAAACTCGCTGTCCGAGTCCGTCAGACAGTTCTTTAGGAAGGGTACGACGATTTACTTTTTTATGACGTCTCCCAAATCCAGCGACCCCATTACTCCTACCACGATGTAGGTCTCTGCCTTTTCGTCAAGGCATGCCAGGACGAACGGCAACCCTTTCTTTCCCCGGCCAAGCTTCGTACCGGGCAACTTGTCTCTCAGCGCGTCAATCAACCAGAGGGCCAGACGCGAAAGGACACCCGGATGGGCAAACAATGAAAGGTCTGGTCCCTGAGAGAGGACAACAACACGGTGAGAACGCATTGTGCGGATATCTTGCTTGTCGATTATCGACGTCCCTTGTCGGATGATGGCCCGGTGGAGCGACATGGACAGTGCAAGTGCCTCTCGGAGAAGAACGATGCTAGAACACTCAGGCACCGCCCACAAACCAGCGCAGAGGACGACTCACTCAGAAAGAGCGTCGTAGGCTGCCCAAAAGTTCTTTACCCACCAGGGCACCTCTGTACGTTCTTCGCCTGGATTTCCTTCATCACCTTCACCACTAGCGTTACCGTCATCGGCACGTTCCCTGCCTTCGTGCGTTTCCGCGATATGTTTCGTACAGTCCCAAACGCGTCCACTGCCAAACCATTCCCCACCGTGACGTGCACCTTCGGTTTCGAGCTCCATTCGGACACCGCCTGCCACGTCCAACAGCGCGCTAGCCGCTTCTACGGCATCGGCAGCACTCAGGGGAGGGGCACGATACCCAAAACATCGAACAAAAGATGGATAGGTGAGTTCCACGAGACCATACTCGGGGGCAATGGCTTCTAGCTTGGACCTCAGTTGATGTTTGAGATCAAGATCCATGTGAGCATACAATTGTTGTGTTTGCGGTATCGAGAATCTGGTTTCACAGTTAGCATTCGTCGAAAACACCGGGGCAGGTCACAATCACCCCATTTTAGCGAGTAGACCTGTGAGCCTCTTCCGACCGCGTTCCTTCCAAATCCCGAGTTTTCCCGCTATGTAACTGGAATTAAACATGGCATCGTATAGTGTCCAATGACGAAGAAGAGTGAATCTCAGTTCATCGGTGGATCGGACCGACTGGTCGTCGGGACCAAGTGCGGTGATTGTGTCAATATTACTAGTGACCCCCGCTGGAAGTGAATTGAGACGGGATGCTTCGTCGTAATAAATGGCATGATACTTTTCGTACAATTCGCGTGACACGCGCGACGTTGTGTACTGGTACGTGAGTCCAAGAATCGCAAACCTGTAGCGACGTTGAGCTGAAGGGGGATCGACGGTGGGATATTCACGCACCACAAAAGATCGCAGTCTGCGCGCTCGAGGATGGTAGCAAGGATATAGATCGTCGCAGAGGCACTTTGACCGTGCCAAGACCCACTCGTGTAGTACTTTTCGACCACTGCTTGACAAGACGTGCGCTGTTCCCGTGTCATTCGAGTTGACACCTGGGGAATGTGTCAGCATATGCAAACGACGAGAGATGCAAAGAGACATTGTCTAGCTTTGGCCGTTTTCCTCCATGTTGACCGTCGAGTGGTTGCGACTTGCGTTTACGAGTTGGGCTACCCTCGATCGAGTCCTCGTCGGGGGCCGGATCGTCTTGCATTTCATCCACCGAATCCAAATCCGAGCCGTCATCGTCTGAATCTGGCTCTGGCTCGTACTGGTTAAATCCGTCAGTTTGAATGATTCCTCGATGACGCACGGCGCCGAACCTCCAAGGCTTCCCAAGCTTTCCTCAGGGCGTCCATGGTGTCGATCTCACCATCATCCCAGATCACGATGCGGTCGCCAATATCGCCGCCGCCAAAGAGAGTTGCGAGGTTGTAAGGTCTAGTGGAGTCGATCACGTGTACCGTCAGACGTGGGTTGAATTCACCAAACCAAGCGGGTGAGGGAAGGTCCAGGATGGCACCCATGTTCAAGAGAATGAGAGTATGTAGCTTCTACGCGTCAAGAGGAAAGATAAAAAAATTTGACGATATTGCACACCTCACTGTAAGACGCGAGCTCTTCTCTCATGGATTCCAGCTCTGCGACGCCCGAGACGGGGATGATCCTGTGCATCACATCGTCTTGCTTGAGAAGTTCTGCGAGCATCTTGGCAGCACACAACGCGTCGACATCCGGGGCGACGAGAAGAATAACAGACGAGGCAGACGTGAGCGGCGAGCGGCGATGTGCTGCGAGGACGTTGTTGTACGCGTCATTGTAGGACGCGCGCGACGCGGAGGCGAGTTGCGGTGGTGGCAAGTAGACCATGAGCGTTAGTGTATCACGTGATCGCCTTAGTAGGTATACATCATCAAGCGTCAGAATCATTGCCGTCGCCCATCTCCACCTTTCTCTTTTTACCAGGCAACGTAGTTCCAAACCCAACGCCTGTCTTTTGCCGTAGAACGTCCACGTCCTGCTCCGCCTCTTCAGCCCACTCCAGCACCAGATGCCGGCCCAGCAGGTGAGTATGTCTGAGTGCCGCATACGCACTCTCTGCTTCGTGTCGCGTCACGAACTCGAGAAACGCAAACCCGCGTGATCGGGCATCGAACCGCTTCGGTAGACGGACAGACTTGAGCTGACCGTGCGCACTACAGAGGACCATGAGCATGTCGCGCGCGACGGTGCACTCGCAAACGCACCCAAATAGTTCCCGAATGTCTCTCTTCGTCGCCTCGAACGGCACGTTCTTCACGATCATTTTCGTTGTTCGCGACTTGGCTTTCGCCTTGTCCTTGGAACCTTCTTCCTCCGTGCCACGCCCAGCAAACTTGACGTGCAACGCATGCCCGTCCAGAGTGAACCCTTGCATACCCTTGAGCGCCTTCTTGGCACCCTCGGCCGTCTTGAACCCAACGAATCCATAGCCCATACTCAATCGAGGTGCTTCGCCCCCAGCCGAGGCTGCCCGCTTTGGATCGGCCTTGGTTTGGACCCTCGCAAATGCAAAATCAGGAAGATTTCTAAACACCTGCTTGAGCCGTTCGGTCGTCGTGCTAAACGCCAAGTTTTTGACGAACAACGTCGACCCGGCAGAGAGTGGGGCGTCCTCTGCTGACTCGAGCGTCTCCTGACCGGTGGTAGTGACCGGTTGAGGCCTAGACATAACAGAGGAAGCAGACCAAGGCTCCGCATCTTCAGAGGCATCCTGAAACATTCCGAGGGGACCTTTCTCCAGGTATATGATCGAATTTCCTAGGCGCCGATAAGCAACCGCACGAAAGGCCTTGCTTGCATCGGCAGCGTGTTCAAACTCTACAACCGCCATCGTTCCAGCAGGTGGCACCACGACTCTGTCGAGTTTGCCATGCACCTCGAACAGCTCGCGAATCTGTTCAGCAGTTGTCCCATACGGTATATTCTTGACAAGAATTATCGTGTTTGAGCGCCCCCGAGAGGAAAATGATGACAGAATGACGCCTTGTGATTCAAGATACGACCTGGTCTCCTGAATGACGTGCGTCTCGGCCAATGCAAGTTTAACTGCTGCGTTGCTCGACTCAGGATTCAATATCTCCGCCTTCGGTATGTTGAGACGATCCGCAATCGAAGAGACCACAGCGTCGCTCTGAGTACAACGTGATGTATTAGACTACACGAAGGACACGACAGGACGTTAGCTTGACGAACATTCATATACAGCATACTCCAATTAAATTCTCGTCCAGCAGTTGATTTACGCTGCGCATTGCGCTCGGCCTTGAGAGAATGTTTCCCGTCTGTTACCTCAGGTTTACCTTTACGTTCTACAGCAGGTAAGATATGCAATAAACGACCTTGAAAAGGTTTCTTGTCCAATGCTTCATAAGCGGCAAGAGCGGAAGAAGACTGTGCAAAGGTCACGTATGCGAGTCCTTTAGCTTGTTTGGACACAGGATCAAGCGGGATATGGACCTGTTCATTGGTGAGTATCACATATAGCACGATGCAGGGTCCAATTAGAAAATCAGAAAAACTATCTTTATTTTTCCCAAGATCACCATATTCCTTAGGAATCTGATGTCCCTATTTGTTTGTCATCGCGGACAATAGGTCCATCGAGATCATCAACAAATACTCACCTGGGTGACTTTCCCAAATGGTTGAAATATGGCGTGTAAATCACTGTCGGTACATGAAAAGGACAGATTACGCAGGAAGAGGCGAGCAGTCTGAAGGATGACTTCCTTGGCGGAATCATCCGTCGCACGCGTCGATTTGCCGGTACTGTCATCCTCATCTAAGAGTTTTCGTCGTTTGTTCGGCCGCGGAGCTGGTGCATCCTTGCCATCCTGTCCAGTTGTCATTGCCATGATTTAAGACGGCCATGAAAAATTCATACCTCCACGATCGCCACACTCAACCGGGCCGAGTCAATAAACGTACGGTCGAACCAACTCCTAGCAGCAGCCGCTTCCTCGTCGGTCTTGAAACCCACAAAGGCAAATCTTCGGCAGGTGCCATCCGGTTTCTGCGCAATTCTGAGGTCTGTTATAGCGCCGGGAGGTGCCCCTCGCTGCTCAAAGTGTTTTCGGAGACGGTCATGCGTCAAACCAGGCGGAAGGTTCTTGACGATCAACCTCGACATGGTGGTGAAGAGAAAACAAGTGTCTCGCAGACTCCGACCGGAAAATGCCGCAGTGACTTTTGATCCACTCGAGCTCAACGTCCCGATGGCCTCACTATCGATATTCGGCGAAGAGAAAAATCCGCGCGGGATACCGAAAGCACCGTTTATCGTGAGTGAACTCGGGCTTTTCGTGTATTGAGGTACGATCGATTTGCCAGGCCAACGTCGAGGAATATATCGGCAGCCCCGATGGCGACGTCGAGGGGCCGTTGAAGGCGCTCCAAGACGCGATCGCGTACGTTGTCTTTTTGTCTCCTAGGTACGACATCCTTGGACCGATAAAAGAACAGGAAATATCGTTACATGGACGCAAACTTGACTCAGCGCCGGAGCAGTCTTGAAGATAAAATACCGGATATCAAAAAGACACTGCACACCGTCGAATTCTTGCAAGAGAGACGCGTATGTGCACCATCTTGTCGAATTCTGAGGCTCATCCGTTTGTAGGAAGGTAGAAAAAAGTCAGACGACGACACAGTCGAG
Organism: Heimioporus punctisporus; assembly: GCA_038094715.1. Classification (NCBI taxonomy): domain Eukaryota; kingdom Fungi; phylum Basidiomycota; class Agaricomycetes; order Boletales; family Boletaceae; genus Heimioporus; species Heimioporus punctisporus. The sequence goes on along the minus strand of JBBPUN010000164.1, from coordinate 8,128 downwards.
TCCGATGATGATGATGATGATGATGATGAAGATGAAGAGTCCACGGAGAAACCTTTGACCACTACGTATGAATTGAACGACACGCTGTACGCAGAAGCGCAGCTGGAAGACACCGACACCGTCTACCTCTGGCTAGGAGTGCGTCTTGCTCGTCTTTCGTGTCTCGCAACTCACATTGATCCTAGGCAAATGTCATGCTGTCCTACAAACTTCCTGCCGCCATTTCACTATTGCGGTCTAAACTTGATGCTACTGAAACGAGCCTGAGGACGACCATAGAGGATCTAGAGTTCCTCCGCGAGCAACTTACGGTAATGGAGGTAAACACGGCGAGGATGTACAACTGGGATGTGAAGCGAAGAAGAGTACGGTCGGCGGAAAAGGAAAAGGCTTGATAGTTATTCGCTGACTGTGACGATTTTCCAATCTTGTCTTTTACATCGGGCAGTATCTTGCCGGTCCTTGTTCCCAAATCATCCCGATGTAGTTTATCGGGGGGTATCGAGCCGTACTGCTACAGTGAGCACCATCACGTTTGCAGACATTGAATAGAACAGGGTGTTGCTAGATAAACGAGGTGAGGAAGGGGTGTTTGTAGAAAGAGAAGCAGATAATAGAGATGGTGAGTGTTCTTGTAAAGTCGACGCACTTTGATCATTGGAAAAGAGTCGTCCCGACAAGTCGATAACGTAGTTGTGATGCGGATGCCTACGTGTACGATGTTTTGACGAAAACTCACCGTAGAAAAAGAGGCCGGGTTGATTGGTTTGAAATTTGTTGTCAACACTTTCAAGGAAAAAGTGACTTGGTTCATGAATTACTACAGATATCGGCGAGGTAGGTTCCCATCCAGAATTGCGTAGCGTAGCTATAGTTAGATCATCGTGCCAGTATTGCGGCCATACCAACGGTCCGCAGCAGTGGCACAGCACCGCGAGGTTATTTCTTGGCGGGCGGCCTGAGCTGAACATCTGGTATGTTCCACCTTTCACTACATGTCGCTTTCAACAGTTTTCAAAAGTTTCAGCAACTGGTTTGATCTTTAAATCTCGAGCATCACTTTTCCGTTTCGGCGCTTGTAGGAGAAAATTAACTGACGCGGATCACGCCGCCCGTCTACCACGGCATGGATGACGACAAGTTGACCCTTCAAAATTATCGCGAGGCATAAAGTTCCCCCGATCAAAGAGGGCACTGTCGCTATTTAAGAATCCAGCAAATATATTTAAGATCATCCTTAACGCGCCTCTTCTGTGGCTAGTCACCAGCGCTATTTCAACGCCCTCTATCAGGTCCTATGGCTTCCACTTTGCAACAGGCGGTAGAAATCATACGGTCAAACAACTACTTGACCCGTATGCTCATTCTCCTTGTCGATTATGGATACTAATCCGCTGTTCTTCTCAGTTGTGATACTCACTGCGGTCTGGTATGATTACGGTACGTGTTTGTAACCATATATTTCTTATACGATTAAACAACATTATCGTCAGTCCTTACCATCTTCGATGAGGTATTTCTCACTTTGTCATATAATTGCAACGTGATCGACGAGGTTTCCATAGATAGAACACATCTGGGTTGGCAACCAGTCCCTTCCGAGAATGCATTCTCACACTCTTTGTAGAAAAAACTCTGGACACGAGTATCCTTTTTGTTTTTTCTTGTCCGTATCGGGTCCCCATTCAGATTTTGTGCTACAACTAAGTATTCGTTGGTTTCCAGACCCGCTATACTGGCTTATTTTCTGTCACGTACGTCTCACCATGCTGTGAAACGAACGAACTAATACTTTATCGATCAAGCATTGACGCTATTTGTAGGTGTAGATCTGATTCCGTGTGCGGTATGCTAACTAAATAAGGGGGAAGTTCATTTTTTCCTGTGTCTAGGACGGTGATTTGCGCACTGTCTACCATTCGCGTACATACTAATGTTATGTCACAGATGTAATGTGTTACATATTATTTTGTCGACGCGCTTCTCAGCATTTGAATAGCTGTGAGCACCTCCACTTTATACTTAAAAAAAAGCAGCTCTAGAATACGACATCAAAGGTGCGATCACAGATATCATTTCTGATTGGACGCTAGTAATTTTCCTGGCTGCCGCAGATCGTGAGTTCTCAACCCTTTATTTTAAAATGAACTACATCTACGGTGGCAGTGGTTATGATTCTCCGCATTTCGGCACTGTATAGCACATCAAGCTACAAGTCGGTCATACTTTACATGATTTTCATCTTGTATGCTGTCGAAAATATCCTAGTGTTAATAATGCTCGTGATAATCAGCACTCGAGCTGGATCTGTTGGTATGTGGGCCATGTGTTTATCTCTGGTATGGAATAACAATACGCATGTTTGCAAACCTTGCGTCACAGCATCCAATATTCAACTTCTCGACTTTTCTTTTTGTGTAGAAGGTTGGAACATTGGCCAAATATGGTCTATCCTTGCGGATGTCGGCGAGGCTGTTCTCGGTGCACTGATGTGTCTGCTGGTCACTATTCGATTCATCAAGGATGCACTTCAAATGCAAAGATCGATGAAGCAGTTCCAACTAAACCGTTACCTAACACTTATGGCGAGGGAGGGTTTGATTTACTTAGTTTGGTGTGCATGCCATCGATTTCCTGTTGGTCCACTCATGCGAAATGAATGACAGCGTGTTATCATTTTTAGGTTTACTTTTTAGAATGGCGGGTATGCCATCGAGCGGGTGGCGCTTCATCCTATCCGGGTCGATGAACTATATACCCATGTGCACCTTAGCCCCTCGACTCATTTTGAACTTACGGAAACTGTACGCGACCGATCTCCAGGGAGGACTTGGATCCAATATCGACACCGGATTTAGGCTCACAAATGTTTCTGGGAGTGGGGCTAGTGGGTCTCAGAGTGCCATCCTGTTTGCCGACGCAGGCGAGTGGGGAGAACAGGGCACGCGCAACAAAGAACGCGGTGCAGCGTATGGGATGCGGGGGGTTGTGACGCCATAGCGCCATAACATATCAGTCCAACATAGTGCTCGTAGAAGGGGTAAAAAATTTCGTAAAGATTCTCCTTCACCCTTGGAAAACGACAAATCCTCGAGTCCTGGTCGCGGCTTTCAACCTTCCACCCCCGCCTTTCCTCTTATCATCTCGCCACTTATTACGCGTAGCGATGTTATAAGCACGCTTCTTTTATCTTGCAGCTATGGAAGCCGCGATTTGTTCCTTCCCCCCCTCCCTGGTAAAATTGTTAGGATGTGTTGCTGAGAAATTCTGGACAAACCATTTATTTTTACTGTTTTCCTTCTCTTCTTCTTTCGATTTGATCGCCTTCTTGAGCCGGCCTTCATCGACGCTTACTTTTATACTCTCTACATGTGCCTCTGCTTTTGTCCAGCCTTCCACTGCCTTGCGCTTCTCCTCTGGAAGGGCGGTGAGCTTCTCCTTGAGCAGTGAGTTGTGCGAGAGCTTGCAAAGGGTTCGGCATGGCCTTTCAGCGAAACACCTCTTTATTGCCCGGTTTGTTACTCTGGTCACCGATACGACGAAATGCTGCAATTCGTATGTGCAATTTGTTTATCAAGACAGTGAGTGCTTTGTGGAGGCTAGGAATGATCGTGTTCGAGCCTGAACGTTTGAGCCGTCAGCGTCCGTCCCATCGTCACCATCCGGCACAGGCGACGATGCTATGCGCTTTCTATAGTGGTTGGTGTCCGAGTTGTTTCGTTGTTCGAAAGCCTTGCTTTGGATCTGGACAATCGCAGGGTCGAGCTAATAACGCGCGCGAGTTATTTCTTCCGAGCATACCTTTTCGCGTCCGGCCTTCTGCGACGCTTCACAGCTTTATTCGGTGTCTTTTGGTCCCTTTTCGGGTATTTGCTCGATGAGTCTGCCACACAATACCGAATGAATAGAAACCTACTTCGGTGTCATCGTCCTTTGCCAGGTAATATCTCGGAGGTACTATCTTTAACAAGGCCTTGAACGTATGGTTGTGTGTTTCAATAGCGGTCATCATGGCGTTATTTGCACAAGCTCTGATGTCATCGATAGTGGCGGCTCAATGAGTCACCCGGATCACGTCTTCTCGGCTTTCTCCGGATGAAACTTACTTCTCCCGCTGTGGATTGCTCATCGCCTGACCAATACACCGAACTTGCGGCCTTACTAACCGTCGATGCGCTCGCGTTCGTAAAACGATGACATAGGTATCCAGGTGAGTATAAATGTCGTTCAACATCGTCAACGCTGCTCATCGCACTGAAAATCTCTCCTTCACTCGCACTCGACCCATGCCTTCCACACAACAGACCCCTGCGCTCTTCAGGCCGATCAGACTCGGCGGAATAGACCTTCATCAACGGGTTGTTCTCGCTCCGCTGACTCGTTTCAGAGCACGCGCCGATCATGTGCCTGGACCTCAGCACCCATCCTATTATTCCCAACGTGCTTCTACCCCAGGAAGTTTGCTCGTCACTGAAGCCACGTATATTTCACACGACGCTGGTGGATATGAACATGCTCCAGGTATCTATACCGATGCTCAGATCGAAGGCTGGAAAAAGGTACGTCGGTCATGTTACCAGGCGCGCGGCAGACCTCGTCTGAAGACGTGCCGCAGGTGACGGATGCAGTGCACGCCAAGGGGTCCTTCGTCTTTCTCCAGCTATGGGCGCTGGGCCGCACGGCTGAGCCAGACGTTCTCGAGAAGCAGGTCCCACCTTCGCCATACGTGGCCCCATCTCCGATCGCAATTGGCGGGCGGTCCAAGACGCCTCGCGCGTTGACCGAGGACGAGATTCAAGACTACATCGCTGCCTATGCAAAAGCGGCGAGCAACGCTGTGCACCGCGCCGGATTCGACGGTGTGGAGATACACGGCGCGAATGGATACCTCATCGACCAGTTCCTCCAGACAGTCTCCAACACACGCACCGACCGATGGGGTGGGGATGAAGAGGGCCGGACAAGATTTGCAAGAGAGGTCGTCGACGCCGTCGTCGATGCGGTTGGCTCGGAGAAGGTCGGTCTTCGTATCAGTCCTTGGAACACGGTGCAAGGTGAGACAGTGTGATCGAAACGTGCTTGCAAGTTCGTGTTGACCTCGGTTCGTAGACATGGGGATGCGGGACCCGCGGCCAACGTTTGCATATCTAGCCACCGCAATCCGTGAAAAGCACCCTAATTTGGCCTATCTGCATGTGATCGAACCTCGTGCGAGGGGACCGACCGAGGCGCCACCCACAGTGGACGAGAGCAACGACTTCTTGCGCGAGATTTGGAACAGTGGTAAAGGCGGTGACGTCAGAGTGTTCATATCGGCTGGTGGGCACACCCGGGATTCAGCCTTGCGCACGGCGGACGACAAGGGTGGGCTCGTCGCGTTTGGAAGGCAATATATTTCGAACGTGGGCACTGATATCCCTTTCATCCTGTAGCCTCGCTAACATTGATCCATCAGCCTGACCTTCCTGATCGACTGCGGAAGAACTTACCTTTGACGCCTCCGGACCGATCCAAGTTCTACCTTGTGGGAAACTTGACGCCGCTTGGATACAACGACTGGCCGTTCGCAGATGGAACCGTTCGAGAGGTTGAAGGAAATAATACTCGTTTGTGATCGATGAGCACTTGATAGTGGATACATTTATAGATGAAGTATTAATTATCTAGAGTGAGAGCCAGTGTTGTAGGAAATTCACATTTTTACTCGTCACCATTATCCGGTACATGCGGGTATACCAGCGGGAGTCAGCTCAAAAACAAGGTACACAACTGAAAACTGACTGGCATGTGCCTGGGGAGTCGAGGATATTTGTCAGCCGTTTGGCTCTCAAGTGACCCATGTGTGGACGATATGCGCTTGGTCTTCAGGTCGGTATACGACCTAGCCGACTTGCTCAATTTTCTCTGACAATCTAGCGTTGCTCAGCGTGCTCAAATCCGCGGGCTACCCGGTTACCCTCGGCTAGCGGTCGGCGAGTGGATCGGTGAAGACGAATTCATGGTCCGTCTTGCCTCGTCGAACTTTTGACTCGAGTTTCATCGGTTTCGACGACAGCCTCGCTACAACATTGCTCCAAACACGAACGCGCCCGTCATCAGACAGTACCGGACCGACGCAGGGGGTGCGACGACGGAGTCAGAAACGAAGAGCCTCGACTCGCCCCTCGTTATGCAGACGATGCGCTGGGGGATTCACTACGGCAAGGAGGCGAGCAAGGGCGCTCAGGCGATCAACGCGCGCTCTGAAAACCTCATCGAAGGCGTCGGCATGTGGAACAAGTTTCGCGGAAGGAACCGCTGTGTGGTGGTGTGCCAAGGGTACCCTCTCCCTGCGTGCGACGTTCAGTGATGCCAACGCGCGAGACATAGATACTATGAGTGGCAGACCAAGGGCAAGGAGAAACTGCCACACTTTACCAAGCACTCTGATGACAAACTGATGCTCCTGGCCGGGTTGTACGACGTGACGACGGACAAAGGTATCGTTTTTTTGTTAGCGCTTTGGCCTTGGTACGGGATCACGACCATTGCAGATCAGACTCGTCCGATTTTCACTTTCGCCATTGTCACTACTGACGCGAGTAAATCCTTGAGCTGGTTGCACGACCGACAGCCTGTTATTCTTTCGACGGTGGACGAGGTCAGCAGATGGTTAGATACCTCTTCGCAGGTATGGTCCGCCGATCTCGCTCGTTTGCTTCACCCTTGGCAGGACACCACAGCTCCACTCCAATGGTACGTGCTCGAGGTGAACCGTTTGTGGTCTTGTGCCCATCGCTCTCCAGTTATCAAGTAGCGAAAGAGATTGGAAAAGTCGGAGCGGAGTCGCCCAAGTTTATCGAACCGATTGCCAATCGCAAGGATGGAATCGTGGCCATGTTCGCTAAGCAGAAATCGAAACAAGCCGAGTCTGCGACCAAACGCAAACGGAGCTCCACACCAACCACCGTGTTCAAGACAGAGGAACAGGAAGAAAAAAAGCAGAGACTGGCCTAGCACTCGGGGAGATATGATTTTACCTTGTACATTTCGGATGCATTACACTCTACTATGGTGATGTCTCACAACATGTATCGCCTGTGGTTGCAAATAAAAAAAGATATTAATGCGTCAATATGACTCCAATCGACTCGCGCTCTTGTCTTCGAAATCTGAACCTTGTGCTTTGAGTTCCGCGCGACCCATCTTTTCCAGCTTCTTGTCGAGATCCCTTCTGCGATAGCTAGAGACGATGCGTTCCAACAGGTCGGAAGTGGAGACGCCTGGTGTACGACGGGTAGGGATAAACTGGCCTGGATGACACGGCCGTCAGCCGAACGCTTGTCTCGACAGCGTATCTTACCCCTTTGCTTTACGAATGCGTAAACGTCGTCGTGACCCTCGGAGATGTACGGCAGCTCGTCATGTGCGATGTAATCGATCTTCCACTTGTCGAGGAATGCAGCATCCAGGATCCAAGGGCAGTCTGGGACGACTTGATCAACCCAGCGACAGTGCCGGACGGCTTCGCACCTAAGCGACATCAACGCTCTGCTGTGGGTGTTTGGACGCGACTGACCGTTCCTGGTGGGTCATGACACAACGCGCCTTGTAGGCGATCACGTCTTCGTCTGTATTCACACCGGCGAGGAGATACACGTTTGGAAACGACAGTTTCGCCTGCCGAAGTTGCAACGCATGACTAGTAGCCGAGGGTTAGGAGAGAGTGTACAGCAGATCGGACGGTAGTCGCACCCGAAGTGAAAGAGATCATACACGCCTGAACATCTCAGTCAAACGCAGAATGGGATCGCGGTATTGCTTACCGTCTGCGAGAATGCGCACCGGCCTGTCGATGGGTGGTGGATTGATGCGATACGGCCGACCGGGCTCTCCGCTGATCGCTCTTTGAACGAACGCCTGGATGTCCTCCGGGGTGAGCGCGGCGGGATTGCACACGACGTCCGTTGGAGGACCCGGGATGGGATGTGCGATCAGAGGAGGGGTCGGGTGCCTGGACGTGGAGGGGGAGTGTTCGATCTGCGACGTCAGGGTCGAATTCGACGAGGCGTGGTGGAGGCTTGGATACAGAAAGCCTTTGGACGCCGGATGCTGGCCCACGCCGGCGGCGATGCTGGACTCGACGTCG
>JBBPUN010000163.1:0-21202 GCA_038094715.1 Heimioporus punctisporus | reverse complement strand
CTACAAGCTGAATCGAGTACCCATCTGTGGAGACAACCAGGGTAGCCTGTTCATGGCACAAAACCCAGTTATTGAACGCCGCAACAAACACATAGATGTCAAGTACCACTTTGTACAAGATGCAGTTCTGTTGCATAAGTTAATAGAGCTATTCTATATCCCAGGGACTGACAACCCAGCGGATATGTTCACAAAGAACCTTGGACATGTCAAGTTCAAGCAATTTTGCTCACAACTTGGATTGGAGTTTAACTCCTAGCGTTCCCCTCTATTAAATAATGCTTTTAGTACAGTGTACCAAGCAAGGGGGAGTGTTGAACGGAACGCTTAGTATTCATACTTAGTAGATAGTTTACACAATACTTTACTATAAAAGATGTAACTCTTAGCTGAGTTTAAAATCTTAAGTCTTTGACCCTGATTTTCATTATCGACCCTAACAAGGAACCCCTCGACAACTAAATAGGTATGTGCTGAGTCCTTTCCTAGATAGTGCACTCGCAACAAGCTGATGCCTGGATGGTCACTGTCTACTCCTACCTCCTTGTCAATGAGAAGGTCTATGACGATGATAACAAGAAAATCGCCTTCACCCTATCTCACATGACTGAAGAACCAGCAGCCACATGGGCCAACACCCTTCAGCGACAGGCATTTAGCCTCACCACCCCTAGTTTTGGCTCTTTTGCCAACTTTCTTACTAAGTTTGACACCGATTTCAAAACCCATAATGTCAAAAATGATGCCATTGCCTGGCTGGCCACCACTACCATCTCCAACAGCAACCAGCTCAAAAAATACATTGCCGAATTCCAGAACAAAGTAGCTCTGTCTGGGAGCGTCAAGGACGCCATCCTCATAAACTTCTTCACCACCAGAGTACCCAGGAAACTCATAGAAAGGATCTATGGCATGGACACCATTCCAACTACGATCAAAGCCTGGTATGAAAAGGCTGTCCACTTCCAAACTGTCTACAACAGAACGAAAGAGATTGGAACTTGTTCTCATCAAACAAAAACCCACATTTTCCATTCCACTTCCCCCTCCAGTTCCACTCCCACAAAAGATCCTAACGCCATGGACGTTGACGCTGTCAGAGTTGGCAAACTCACCCCTGAGGAAAGGAAATGCTGCATCACTGAAGGACGATGCTTCTGTTGCTGAAATAAAGGACACCTCTCCTCCGCATGTCCCAACTTCACCACCAACTCGAAGAAAACCTCACCTAAGGACAAGAAGGTCCGAAAGGCAGAACAAATTCCCTTTCTTAAAGAAGTAGATGATGACGATGACGATGAAAGCAAGACCACCATTGGAAGGGTGGCATTTTCTCAGGATTTTTAAATGGGAGGACCACCCTGACGCATGGTACCTCCATCTGTAGAACCCATGTACTTGTAGCCGATCCAACCCAGAAGAATGTACAACTTCCCCTCTCAATCGTGACTACCTCTGGAAAAGACATCAAAACTAATGCCCTCATCGACTCTGGAGCAGATATTTGTTGCATTGACTGGCTGTTACAAACCCTCATTTTCCCACTATTTTTCTCTTATTTTCCCCTATTTTATTTCATCCACTTTCACTCGTTTTCAGACCTCGTCTTACAACTTGCTCAAAGATAGTCACGTGACTGACAATCACATGACTTATCACATGACAGGTCTAGACCGATGACTAACGGTCACTGTGTACAGCCTTCTACTTCTGATCTTCCATTCTGTGCTGTGTTACGGGTTACCTTCAAGGCTAACTGTAAAACCTAGCCGGATTGCTTCACACTAGCAGGACAGAGAGTGAATGACCAAAGAGCGCATGGCCAGCTGTGAAGACTTGTCAGAGAGCGGAAGAGACATGCAGATGCAGAGGTCTATCGAAAGACGGATGCCTTTCCTGCGTAACTCGACTTGAGCAAGGACTTGGAGAATGTTCGAATAGTCGACAGGAGGTGCCTTCCCAAGAGGATGCGCGCAGCGACAAGGACTTGGCGAGAAGATATCAAGTTCAAGGTGGGATTGACGATGATACAAGATACGAAGAGGTACAAGAGATGCCTAGAGGCAAGTACAGGGGGGGGTGCCAGGTAGATCAAAGCTAAGTATACAACGGTGAAGAGGAAACGCCTAAATAGCGTCCAAGTGTTCGATGACAAAGTGATGACAAAGACAAAGAATGTTCTAGGGAATCAAAGAAGACATGCCATGAGGCGGGAGAAGGTTCTGAAGGTACATGGGGATCAAGAAGAAGAATGTCAGGTGGTACAAGGTTCGATGTATGTGGTACAAGGTTCAAAGAAGAAGCGGAAATGAATACCGCATGTCATAGGTCTAGAGTGGTCCGAGAAATGAGGCATCTAGGGCGAAGGGTATCGGGGAGAGGCAAGAGACGAAGACTGGTGATAAGCCAGTTCACAGAGGGTCCCGTGGAGGAGAAGGTCCAGGGATTCGAGGGGAGTGTCCGGGAGGACATCGCGGATGATCTGTTGAGGATCCGAGAGAGTGCCGGCGTTCACCAGCGGTCCTTGTGATGCGAGAGCGACGGTAGACGAGGTGTCTAAGGTAAGGGAGTTCTCAGAGCATCGAGTGAAACGAAGAAAAAGGTGCGGGGCCTTAGCATATCGTAACATGCTGTACATGGCTATGCAAAGGCTAGACGCCTCATGCATTTCATTTCCACTTATCTTTGGACTCATATTCTATTCTTCCAGCACTGCCTCACACTGCTCGGCCATTCCATCCAACCGCACAAACCCCTCATCAGTCATCATGACTCACCTTGACTCATAACGGTTTAGCTGACACTGCCTAGCATTGCCCCGCCACCTCATTGTTGGATTTCAGGCAAGCACACCGAATCCCGAAACGTATGAACCTTTTTGTCTACTTTGTTACATGACATGTCTCATATAGGTATTATTTAACATCCTTGTTTTCAACCTGCACTCGTGCACAGACGCCGAGCGCGCCATTGTTTCTACATACTTTGTTCCTGGGTGCTACTGCCCCTGTTCTCATATTTAAGACGTTACTTTTCTTCATCGCACCTCAGTCTGTTGTTGTCCGAACACGACTGAGGTGAGTATTTTAGTATCCATTCATATTACCTATCGAACTCACGTACCGTAGTCTCTTCGCTTGTCCGATAGGTGAATATATAGTCCGTTGTTGTCCGAACACGACTGAGTCTCTTTTCTTGTCCAATAGATCATAGCCTTGCAAAAGGTTATGAGCCCTGACGCTCCAAGCATACAAACACTTACTGCCGCCATGACTGCCATCCCCATTACTACCAATACACTCCCAAACAACATCCCCAAGCTTGATGTCAAAGGGACGAACTGGGCCATCTTCACCTTCCATTTCCAGGTTGCTGTTGAGGCAAAGGACCCTTGGGATCACTTTGATGGAACTACAACCCATCCCAGTGTTAGTGCGACACCCTCCGCTGACGAGAAGGAGAAGCTCACCAAGTGGTGTAAAGACGAAGGGATGGCCAAGCATCTACTAACCCAGTACATCCTGGATTCCACCACATTGCGTATCAAAGGGTTCAGTACTGTGGCAGAGATGTGGAAAGAGATCAAGCGCGAATATACCGAAAAGAGTGCATACGCGCAGACAGACCTGCACGCCCAGTTTCTTGAGTCCCGGTTGCCCAAAGGCGCAGATGTGTGCCAGTTCCTCAAGGGTTTGCAAACTAAGCGAGAGGAACTTGCATCAGTAGGGGTAAATATCGACGAAAAAGACTACCACTCGACAATCATCAAGTCTCTCCCAAACTCCCTGGCCAACTTTGCCTCAAATCAACTCACTGCCGCCCGCCTTTTCTCCACCTCAAAGACCATCAAACCCGATATCTTGATCAACATTGTCATTGAGGAATCTGAGCGTCAGAAGGCAAAGTACCCTCCCCAAACTGACTTGAAGGACAAAGACCGCGATGAGGCTCTGGCCGTCACCGCAGATGATAAGGGCAAAGGGCGTGGTCGCAGCCAAGAAAAATGTCCTGCTGGTGAGAAGCGAAAGTGCTGGAGTTGTGGATCAACTGAGCATCTTGCCAGGATCTGCAACAAAGGGAAAGACAATAAGCCCAAGGCTGATCCTACCCAGTTAAGCGCAGGAGGAGCCCATGCTGTTACTCTCCTGCCTGATGATGAAGATGGTTTCTTTGCTGTGTTTGATGACGATGACGATGATATTCCGGACCTGGTGCCAATCGAATCCTCTGACGACAAATCTGGGGATGACCTTGCTAATGATGAAGGATGGTTCTTGGCTGATGAGGAGGACTATCGGGTGGATGATGAAGGATGGTTCTTGGCTGATGAGGAGGACTATCGGGCGGATGACGAGGGGTTGCAAGCTGATGATGGTGACGATTCCACCAATTGCGCTGACCTGTCTTCACCCAAACCTAGCCTTGAGGACACCGTCATGCAGGTTAGCACCGGCACACACCCCTCGACTTGTGTTGAACTCTTTGATTCCAGAAGTATGCAGCATATCTGTCCCTGCAAGGATCATTTTGTCACATATAGCCCGACTCCAACAAAGTCACTCACTGCCGCAAACAAGCAGACATTTGCTGCTGAGGGTGTCAGAGAGATCATCATTGACATTCCTAATGGAGTTGACATCACCAAATTGCACCTTACCGAAGTCCTTTACTCCAAGGAAGTGGGATACACTCTTGTGTCCATTGGCTGCCTTGATCAGGCTGGGCTGTCAGCTACTTTTGGAGATGGCTATTGTACCATTCGCAACCCTGATGGGGACATGATCGGGTGAATCCCAAGGTTGTCCCAAGGCCTATACCAAGTCATTAGAGATCACGATGTAGCCTGTGCCGTGATGGAAAGCATCACTGTCATGGAACTTCACTGGAGGATGGGGCACATTGCTCCTGCCATTGCACACCAGCTAGTTGAAAAGGGCTTGGTTACAGGCATTAAACTCATTGACGCAAAAGAAAAATTCACCTTTTGTGACTCCTGCCTCTATGGGAAAGCGACCCGGAAGGTGATAGCGAAGGAACGTGTCGGCAAACAGGCCAAATCTGTTGGCGAGAAAGTCTACACCGACGTCTGGGGATGCACACCTGTCATGTCGATGGGCGGAAAGACCTATTATGTGATCTTCACTGATGATTACTCGCGACTTACCTACTTTGTCCCCCTGAAACAGAAAAGCGAGACTTTTACCGCTTATTGGGCCTTTGAGGCCTGGCTTGACCGACAGCTCTCAGCCAAGGTCAAACTCCTTCACTCTGATCGTGGTGGCAAGTACCAGAGCAAGGAATTCGTGCTGTACCTGAAAGCCCAGGGAACTGAGCAATGCCTTACTGCACATGACACTCCATAGCACAACGGTGTTGCGGAACGACTGAACCACACTATTCTTGAGTGTGTCCGAACTCTTCTGCATGCCAGCAACTTGCCAAAGAATCTGTGGGGTGAGGCGGCTCGTCATGTCGTCTGGTTGAAAAACTGGACTCCTACTCAGGTACTTGAGGGCCTCACCCCTTTGGAGGCTGCTACTGGTCGCAAGCCCAACTTGTGTGGCCTGCGTGAATGGGGTTCCACTGCCTATGTGTGCACCGAAGGAGCTTCGAAACTAGATGGTCATGTTGAGTTTGGTCGTTGGATGGGTATCGATGAAAATAGTGAGAACGCTCACTGGGTTTACTGGCCCAAGAAGCACTTCATCACTGTGGAGCGCAATGTCCATTTTGGTCCTGTGCCGAGTGTCCTCAAGGGGGAGAGTGAGCCATCTTTTGATGAGGCCACTCTAACGCACCTAACCATCCCCCATACGACCAAACCTGCCAAGGCCCCACTCCTGCTCCAACCCCGACCAGAGTCACACCCCATGCCATCCCACCTGCACCACCAAAGTCCCCTTTGCCTGAGCATCGCCCTTGCCGTCCTCGAAGGCCCAGTCAGCACATCCTTGACATCCTGAGTGGCAAAGCAGCCGACTTGATCTTGCCCCGAGGCGTTCAAGCCCCCGACCCTATCGCTGAGGAAGCACCAGGCCCCACTGTACTTGAGGGGGAGGGAACAGCTGACCAAATCTTAGCTGCTTTCAACAACTACGATGAGCAGGAACTCACCTTGCTTGTCAATGAAGCGATTGCTGACGCAGAGGCCCTTGAACTGGCAACCCTGGCCAAGGCCAAGCAGAGACCTGATTGGTTAGCATGGGAGCGAGGGATACGAGAGGGACTAGACACATTGAGGAATGCGGGAACCTGGGAGTTAGCAGATGCACCTCCAGGAGCGAACATTGTAGGATCCAAATGGGTTTTCAGGGCAAAGAAAGATGCCGCCGGCAATGTGATCCGCCACAAGGCACGACTTGTGGCTCAAGGTTTTTTCCAAGTACCCAGTGTCGATTACTTCGACACCTTTGCCTCCGTTGCAAAGCTCACCTCAATTCGCACCGTTCTTGCCATGTTTGTGCGTTTTGACCTTGAACTCCATCAGGTGGACATAAAAGGTGCCTATCTCAATGGTGAGCTTAATGACCAGGAAACTATCTACATGAGGCAGCCACCCGGCTATGCTGATCCTGCCCACCCACGAAAGGTCTGCCGGCTTCGAAAAACGCTCTATGGTCTCAAGCAGAGTGGTAGACGATGGTACCAAAAGTTGGTAGAGATATTGGTAAAGGAGATGGGCTTCACCCAGTGCCAAGTCAACCAGGCTGTCTTCATCAAGCACAGTGACAAGACGCTCATTGTCATCGTCGTTCATGTCGACGACTGCACCATCGCTGCCACCTCCCTTGCGCTCATCAATGATGTCAAGCGGCAACTTCGTCAGCATGTAGAAGTGACGGATCTAGGGGAACTACATTGACTACTGGGCATTGAGGTAACTCGCGATCGCTCTGTTCACTCACTTGCCCTATTGCAGCGGTCATATATTGACTTCATTCTCCGACATTTCAATCTCGACGAGCTCAAGCCTCTGTCTACTCCTATGGAGCCAAATGCCAAGCTCTCCCAGGAGCAGTCCTCCAAAACACCTGCTGACTATGCCACGATGCAGCATATCCCATACTGCAAAGCTGTCGGATCCCTCAGCTATGCCTCTCTGGCAACCCGCCCCAACATCTCCTATGCCGTGGCTACCGTATCACGCTTTGTGTCCAATCCCGGACCCCCACACTGGGATGCTGTCAAGCGCATCTACCGCTATATCTCTGGTATGAAGGAGCTACGATTCACTTTCAGAGGAGCTGAGAGGCAGCTCATTGGGTATACTGATACTGATGGCAGCGTTAGTGAAGATCGTCATGCCATGTCTGGATACGCCTTCCTCATTGATGGAGGAGCCATTTTGTGGAGCGCAAAGAAACAGGACATCGTGTCCTTGTCGACAACCGAGAGTGAATATGTCGCTGCCATGCATGCCGCAAAAGAAGCCCTCTGGCTGCATACCCTCATATCTCAGATCTTCACTCCGCTAAAAGAGCCCATTACCCTTCTCTCAGACAATCAGTCCGCTATCGCGCTCGCTAAAGACCATCAGTACCATGCTTGCACCAAGCACATTGACATGCGCTTCCACTTTATTTGATGGGAAACTCCGGCTCATTTTTTGTCCTACTGGTAACATGGTCACTGACGTTTTCACGAAGGCATTATCCTCCCCCAAGGTCAAGCACTTTGCAACTGAACTCGGGCTTTGCATGGCTTGAGGGGGAGTGTTGGATTTCAGGCAAGCACACTGAATCCCAAAACGTATGAACCTTTTTGTCTACTTTGTTACATGATATGTCTCGTATAGGTATTATTTAACATCCTTGTTTTCGACCCGCTGAAGAATACTAGAAGAGGCTGAGATGATTAGTCCCTACCTCCTGTAGTGTAGTTGTAAAAAAGGGGAACACGATTTGTTCTCCCAAGGGACCCTGTAACAAGTAAACCTTTGTAGAGTCAAGAAGGGGACTGCACTTGACAGCTTTTAGTTTGATGAAGAGTAAAGGAGACGAGGGGACTAGTGGCTGAAGGCCAAGACTAGTCCAACAGAGGGAAGAGGACAGAAATGACGATGTGGCAAGTTGCCAAAGGCCGTGACTTGCCCAATGGACGATGAAGGAGGTAGATAACGATGAGGCGGGTTGCCGAAGGCCATGACCTGCCAGATAGATGAAGGGTAGTGCGATCATGCAAGTTGCCTAAGGCCGACGCTTGCAGTGACAATAATTGGTGCCCGCTGGGCCGAGTGACGAGTTGAGAAAGATTGAGGGGATCAAGAAGTCGCTGGCTGTGCCTGACCGACGGAGACGGATGCCGGGGATGTTAGCGATGATGACGGGAAGGTTTCAGTAATATTTTACAAAAGACGGAGGGCCGAGATTGACTCTTGGAGGGCCGCAGTGTGAAGTGTTGAGAATGTAGACTTCGTACTACATTTCTCTTAAGACTTTCTTCATCCTAGTCTAACGAAAATGTCTACTGACTAATCAGTGACACGTGACTAGAGGAATCTAGAACATCACATGACATATCACATGTCTTGTCCAGAACATTCCATGTTCCAGAACAATCTACGTTCTGTCATGTTCTCAGAAATTCTAGAAGTCTTACAAATGGTCTAGAACCATTACCAATGACGCAGAGTCATTTTCATTACTTCATGACTGATGGATGACAGATATTTCATATCTTTGATATTCTTATTTCATATATCTGTCATCATGACTCATTCTGCTTATTCATTTACTGCGGAATGACTCATATATTTGAAATGCTTACTGATAGCTCACTGATAGCTTTATCATCATTTCAAATATCTTCTATCTACCAATCGTATCCCTTCTGCTTACTATACAGTAGATATTCAATCTCAGATTGAACCTTATGTACATAGGTATATAAGAGGCACCTTATTGTCCTCTTGTGGGACAAGCGGAATACATCTCTTTCTTCCCTTCCACCACCTGCCATTCCATCCCTGCCCTTGTGGTGTACTCATTAACTCTTGCTTGAATCACCTATACTCCGACACCCAGTGAGTGTTCCCACTGAGGATACATCGTTTATCTTTGTGTCTATCTTCCTTGTGTCACCTCTGCACCGTCGGGTTTTGCACCCCGAAACGAAGGGGGTGTGAAAGATGATTATTGTTCCACCGAATACAGACTTATAGTCCAGGGCACACCCCAGACTGTATATCGAACATATCAGCGAAACAAAGGTGAATTGGGGCTAAAGAAAGAGACAAGGTAGGGAGTAAGATCAGAAATCTACCTGTCAACAAGCCGTCAGCCGATTATAATCGGACCGACACTACGAAACTTCGAGTTGTCGAGTGAGCTCGACTGAGGCGAAAATGAAGATAATGGAAAAATAATGTTGGAAATGTGCTGAAAATAAAAAATAACGTCAATCCAACCCGTTGAGGGGTATTCGGACCAAAGGGGTTGTCAGCGGCGACCTGTACTGAGTTTCTGAGTTGGATCGGTTGGCGTAATCAATCTAAGCAGAAGAAAAGAAGGGTCAAAATGGTATACAGACGATCCAAGAAGTAAGATCAGAGGTCTTATATATTAAAAATGGTGGAATATAACCATAGAGCCACTATGTGCTCTACACCGCGCTCGTGCACAGACGTCAAGCGCGCCATTGTTTCTACATACTTTGTTCCTGGGTGCTACTGCCCCCATCCTCGTATTTAAGATGTTACTTTTCTTCGTTGCACCTCAGTCTGTTGTTGTCCAAACACAACTGAGGTGAGTATTTTAGTATCCATTCATATTACCTATCGAACTCACGTACCATAGTCTCTTTGCTTGTCCAATAGGTGAATATATAGTCCATTGTTGTCCGAACACGACTGAGTCTCTTTGCTTGTCTGATAGATCATAGCCTTGCAAAACTCATGACTGCACTGCCCAGCACTGCATGGATCATGACACCAATAGCATTACTCCCTCATGACTTGCTATGACTCACGACCACAGCCTTGATGGCTGCACACCTTATCTTTGACTCGTCATGACTCGCTACGCACAGCTTATTACCATATTAGTGTAGTAATATGTACAAACAGAACCACACATGTATAAACATTAGAATAGTATATAAACCCCAGGATGGGCCAGGGAGCGACAGTTTGTCCTCCTTTGGTATTCCCTCCAAGGCATTCTCCTTCCTTGCCACTGCAGCATACTCAGTGCAAGTAAGTTAGGGCATCAGTAATACCATTCCCCTTCTGACTACTCCCCTGGTAGACGACCTTCTCAGTACTCGTCTATCACAGGTCAGTTGCAGTTTATCCTAGGCTTCCTGCGGTTCTCACTCAGCTGTGCTTTGGGGTCTCGCATCACTGGCATTTCGCCAAGAAACATAAATTACCTCTCGACAAACTCCCTTCCCCCATCCCTGTGACCAATGTCGACAACACCATAAATCAAGCAGGAAACATCAATATACCTCAACTCTTTTTCTACGAATAAACCACCTACACCAGAAAGTAAAGTTCTTCGTTATGCACTGTGGTTCCTCAAACATAATTATCGGGATGCCCTGGTTAAAGAAAACACAACCAATCATTGACTGGGCCAAATGGACCATCTCTATCGAAACCACTAACGATGAAACTTCCAAATACAACCACGAAATAATCGCTCGAGAACTTCACTTCTCCGCCAGATCCCAACCTTCCCCTCCTGTCACCAAATCAATTCAACATGTAGGAGCAGACATCATAAGGCATGAAAAACTGTTCCAATACAACAAGTACTATATGGGCCATCACCTCCCTTCTGCTGATGTCTCTGCTTACCATCTAAATTGAGTAACAAAACATGGCTCCCGATTCCAGTTTCACTCCCCCACCATCATTAACGCCTTCACCACCTCCACAAAGTTAGCAATTGAAGCTGACAAAAGAAAACCTCCTCCATCTCTTCCCATTGAATTCGCCATGTTCTCATCTGTATTCTCAAAAGAATCCGCAGACCACGTTCCCCCTTTCAGATCCTATGACCATGCTATCTAACTTGACAATTCCTTTAAACCTAAAGTCGGAAAGATTTATCCTCTCACTGCTGAAGAATGAAAAGCCACTGAAGACTTTCTTGATGAAAACCTCGCCTCTGGGAAAATCAGACCCTCTTAATCCCCACAGGCTTCCCCCTTCTTTTTCATCAAAAAGAAAGATGGGAAACTGTGCCCCTGTCAGGACTACCGGTATCTCAACGATCACACCACCCATGACGCCTACCCCCTCTCATTAATTTCCGACCTCATTGATCAACTACAGGACGCCAAATTGTTCACCAAGTTCGACGTATGATGGGGCTACAACAACGTCCGCATTAAAAAAAGCGACCAATGGAAGGCCGCCTTCATCACCCACAAAGGCATCTTTGAACTGACTGTAATGTTCTTTGGTCTAACCAACTCCCCCACTACCTTTCAATGATTCATGAACAACTCATTCTGTGATATGATCTCAGAAGGATGGCTGGTCATTTACATGGACGACCTTCTTATTTTCTCCCCTGATAAAACCATCCATGACGAACAAACTAAAAGAGTTCTCCAACAAATGACTGAACTAGACCTTCATCTCAAACTAGAAAAATGTACCTTTGCCACTTCTGAAGTAGACTATCTCAGAATGATTGTCAAGCCCAGAGAGCTCGCCATGGATCCAGTCAAACTAGCTGGAATAGCTGACTGGCCCACGCCAATGAAACTTAAAGATGTTCGCTCCTTCCTTGGCTTCACCAACTTCTGTAGATGGTTCATTCCCAACTTCACCAACATCGCACGACCGCTCCTTGATGTCACTAAGAAAACCTCACCATGGGATTGGACCCCTTCCCAACAACAATCTTTTGACTCCCTAAAGGCCACCTTTCTTTCCCAACCTGTTCTCTCCCTGCCCAACCTTGCCCGACCCTTTGCCATTGCCACTGACACCTCTAAATTTGCCTCCGGAGGAGTACTCCTTCAAACTGACTCTAATGGTGACTGGCACCCCTGTTCCTATCTGTCCCAATCCTTTGGAGATACAGAACGGAACTATGACATATATGACAGAGAACTTCTGGCAGTCATCCACACCCTCAAACAATGGCACCACTACCTTCACGGCTCCCCGTTCCCAATCCAAGTCTTCACTGACCATAAAAATCTTACATTCTTCCAACAACCTCAAAATCTTAACCGACGACAAGCTCAATGGCTCCTAGACCTCACTGACTTCGACTTCAAAATGATCCATGTTCCTGGCAAACTTCTCTCCACCCCTGATGCCCTTTCTCGTCGTCCCAATCTCCTCCCCACTACCAATGACAATAACTCTGGCATCACTCTTCTCCCTCCCTCACTCTTTGTCAACCTCATCGACTCTACACTGGCCACCAAACTTGCCACATCCTCTGTCTCCAACCCTGTTGTCCTCAACACCCTTTGAGCTTTGGATGGTGAAACCCCCCCCAATTTCGCTCCCACCTCTTGGACTGGTCCTTTGACGCAGGCATCCTCTCCTATAAGGGCTGTGCTCACATCCCCAATGACCTTAACCTTCGCTGTTCCATCTTAGCCCGATACCACAACCACCCCTCCACAGGCCACCCTGGCTTCCTAAAAATCAGACAACTTGCCTCTGCCGATTTCTGGTGGCCAGGCCTCACTTCCTTTGTCTGCAATTACATCGCTGGCTGCTCCCTTTGTCAGCAATCCAAAGTCAACACACATCCCACCTCCCCCCCTCTTACTCCTATTCCCTCCTCTTCATCCTGTCCCTTCCAACAACTCTCCTGCAATCTTATCACCAACCTCCCCACTTCCTCCGGCTTTGACTTCTTATTGGTTGTGGTCAACCATAGTCTTACTAAGGGGGTAATTCTTTGCCCTACAATAAAAAATGTATCTGCCAAAGGCATAGCCAACCTTTTCTTTTACAAAGTCTACCTTCGATTCAGACTCTATGACAAAATCATCTCCGATAGAGAACCTCAATTTGCCTCTGCCTTCGCCAAAGAGCTCGCCACACTTCTTGGTTACTCCCTCAACCTCTCAACCACCTACCACCCCCAATCTGATGGAGAAACTGAACGTGTTAACCAGGAAATTGAAACCTACCTCCAAATTTACTGCCACAATAATCCCACAGCATGGGCCGACTTCATCTCCCATGCCAAATTCGCCCACAACCACCACCCTTACTCTGTCACTGGGAAATCCCCCTTCTTCCTTATGCTCAGATATGAACCCAGGTTCTTCTCCACCATCGTTGCCGAAACCAACATCCCTGCCATCCAATCCCAACTCTCCCTCCTCACAGCAGCCAGAGACAAAGCCCTAGCTGCACATGAACTTGCCAGACAAGTTATGAAAGCCCAAAACTTTAAATCCTTTACCCCATTCACCAAAGGAGATAAAGTGTGGCTAGAAGTATGAAATCTGAAATGTGTTCTCACCTTCTCAAAATTTGCCCCAAAAAGAGAAGGACCCTTTTTAATCACCGAGGTTCTATCCCCGATCACCTACCGACTATGCCTCCCTAAAACCTGGAAAATCCACCCCATGTTCCATGCCTCCCTTCTTTCATGTTACCAAGAAAACGCCACATATGGGATGAACTTTCCTGCTCCACCACCTGACCTAATAGAAGGCGAAGAAGAATACAAAATTGAAAAGATCTTACGCCATCGAGGCACCCCATCAAAACATTCCTTCTTAGTCAGATGGAAGGGATACACAGCTGAAGAAGACTCATGGCTTCCAGAAAAAGAATTCTCTCATGCCACTAACATTCTCTCTGATTATAAAAAACTTCACCCTCAAATTTTCTCTCATTAACCTTTACCTTTACCTTTCTACCTTCTTGAACGCCCTTTTTACCTTCCATCATACCTTCATCATGGCTCTTACCTACCAACTTTGCACTTCCACCCCCAACGATGACCACGTACCGAACCCTGACAACCTCCTACCCATTGCTGAGTATCTACCCCCAACCTCCATTGCCAACACCCCCTCCTCCCCCGCTATTACTGCCATTGACAAACCACTCTACGCCCATAGGCTCAGGGATGACTTTCCTGATGCCATGTACCTCTCTTGAGTATACGGACACCTTACAGACTCCCATCTTGCCCACCCCTTCTCCACTCACATCGACATGGGCTCTCCTATCCTCGCTGTATACAATGCCTTCCTACAGAACGAAAGGCTCGCCATCGTCACCAACACCCTTGCCCTATCCAACAATGCTGACTCAGCGTTCCTTGGAGAATTAGTAGCAAATGTACATGCTCAAATTCAAGGGGAGCTAAACATTCTGATCTATCAATTGAAAATGGGCGAGTTCTTCGATGAGCTGGATAAATGCGTTGCCGACCTAAATGATGTCATACACCAAGTAGGACCAAATGCCATCTCCATCCCCTCCACTCCCTCCACGTCTTTCTCCCCTATCCATACTGACGAAGAACGAATGCTTGCACAAGTAGATGTGTGGTGGTTAGGATTCCTAGGCAATCAATGACTCGATTCATTACACCCAAGGTATAACGAGGCATGCTTTCAATGTCATTGCTTAGGGCACACGCATATTCACTGTCAGGTATACCAATGCCCTCTTTGTCTCCGATGGACACCAGGCCATATTCAACAATTTTGTCCTGCCCGCCGAACGCCACACTCCCCACCGATGTCATCCTTCTCCTTGTCACCTTCTGTTGCATCCCAATTTTCTGCCTCGTCCTCCCGTCCTCGTTGTGTCCCTGACCCATCCACTCACACCCGTCCCAGACCTCTCTCCGCTAGGATGAGGCCTTCTTACCCTCCCACTCGTCACCATTACCTCTCTCCCCAACAACGCTCCCCTTCCCCTCCTGATGATGTCTGGAATGAAACTGCTTGGGCCAACGTTACTGGCTCCCCTTCTGGAGGGCACTTGGATTTATGATTTATAGGGTTCAGTAGATACTTCACCCGTAATCGGGGGGTATTGTTACGATTTACTTGGACTTATCATTTCTTTTTCTTTAATGACTAATCCTTCCCATCCTGGTCTTTCCCTAAATACTCACTTGCTTAGTCGTCCATTCCACCCCATTCCATGAAGTTCTATTTGTATTACTTAACTTGTTTGTACATGTTTGTCCTTTCGGGTATATATACCCTTTCCTTTGCGCATCCCTCCTTTTTCCTTAACCTTGATCTACTTGAGCCTAGCTCTAGTAACCTTGTACATCCTCTACCTTGAATAAAGGTCCTTGTCCTCGATAAGCCTTATAGCATTGCTTTGAAACACTTCTTGACTTTGCTAGCAACCATTTTGTTGCGTCATAAGTCTCACTCGAACTCTACTAGGATACTACGGGTACAATTTCTACCCAGAACCTTTGACCCTTCATACTAGACCTTATCGAGTTGTACATTCAACTTACGAGCATAACACTGCACGTTGTGAATAAATAGGCAAAGATATTGTTGAAGATCTCTATTGGCTTGTTCTGTCTGTCCATCCGTCTGCAGATGGAATGCAGTGGATAGCTTTGGTTTGATTGTCAAATGTGAGCAAATCTCTTTCATCACCTGTGATGTGAACTGTGGGCCTCAATCTGAAACAATGGAAGATGGTAACCCATGATTCTT
This sequence comes from Heimioporus punctisporus, assembly GCA_038094715.1. NCBI lineage: Eukaryota > Fungi > Basidiomycota > Agaricomycetes > Boletales > Boletaceae > Heimioporus > Heimioporus punctisporus. The sequence goes on along the minus strand of JBBPUN010000163.1, from coordinate 5,569 downwards.
CCACATGTGGTCAAGGTAAAGCTGTGCAGTTTGCAAAGCAGTGACCGTCTTTGTGGTCAGAATGAAACATACTTCCTTTGAGAATTGATCAACCACCACCAGGATGGAGTCGAACCCTTTTGAAAGCAGTAAATCCATGATGAAATCTGTAGAGATGTCTGCCCAGGGTGTTTTAGGTATTTCTAATGGATGGAGGAGCCCAATGGGGCTTGATTTGATGGTTTCATCCACTGACATTTATTGCATCTAGCGATATAGTCTTTCACCAACGTAGCCATTCCTGGCCAGAAGTATGAGCATGACATGAGATCAAGTGTTTTCTCTGTCCCTGCATGTCCTGCAATAGGAGTGTTGTGATGAAGCTTAAGGATTCGCACCCTTAACTCCTCTGAATTTGGTATGAAAAGCTGTCCAGCAGCCGTCTTAATTATTTGTCCAAATGGAGTTTGTATTGCTGACAAAGCTTCGTCACTTCGCTTTCTCATAACTTCAATATTTCATTTCTAACGAAGGCTTCCAGTTCATCTCCTGAATTCTTCACTGTGACTGTGTCCACAGTATTTATGTGTGATGGAGGTATGACCAAGACTTGCTTGTTATCTTCATTGATGCCTTGCACATGATCTGATCTCCTTGATAAAGCATCTACATGTGCCATCTGCTTCCCTGGTTTATGTACCCAAGTGAAGTCGAATCTGGAAAGGTATAAAGCCCAATGCGCCTGGCATTTATTAAGGTCTTGCGCCATCATGAAGTATTTTAAATTGGTGTGGTCATTCCAGATTTCAAATTTGTGGCATGCACCTTTGAGATAGTGTCTCCATTGTTCTAACGCTTTGATTACGCTGAGCATCTCTTTGTCTGCGATTGTATAGTTTCGCTCTTCTACACTCATGGTGTGAGATAAATAGGCAACAGGGTGCCATTTCTCATCTTCTCCTTTCATGGAGAGGATAGCTCCTGTGGTGAAATCCAAAGTGTTGGTCTATAATCTGAATTCCTTATCTGTATCTGGATACGTGAGGATTGGTGCCTTAGTGAATTCTTTCTTCAACATTTGGAAGGCTAGTTCCTGTTCCTCTTTCCAGACGAAGGGTGTGTCTTTTCTTGTCAGATCTGTGAGAGGTTTTGCGATGTTTGTGAATTTCAATATGAATCTCCTATAGAAATTGGCTAGTCCAAGAAAGCTTCTAATGTCTCGAACTTTCTTTGGCGTTGGCCATTTCTGAATTGCTTTAAGCTTAGAGTCATCCATTTTGATTCCTTTGTCTGACACAATCATCCCTAGGAATTCTACTTCTTTCTTCTTGAAGAAGCATTTCTCTGGATTCACGAAGAGATCATGTTCCTCGAGTCTTCAAAGAACTTCCAGCACAATTCCATTGTGTTCTTCTTCATTATCTGTTTTTGTAAAAATCATGAGATCGTTGATGTAAACCACCATGACATCGTCCATATCAGCAAAGATTTCATTCATCATTGTCTGAAAGGTGGTGGGCGAATTGCATAGACCAAAGAACATGACTAGGGGTTCGAAAGACCCTCTGTGACAGACAAAGGCTGCTTTCCATTCATCTCCTTCTTTGATTTGTATGTTGTTGTACCTCCATCTGAGATCCATTTTTGTAAACAACTTTGCACCCTTCAGTTGGTCCACCAACTGAGAGATAAGTGGAAGTGGATAATTATTTTTGACAGTGAACATGTTGAGATATCTGTAATCCTGGACCATCTGTTTTATTCCATTCTTTTTTTGGGACGAAGAATACCGGTGAGGTGTGGGGCGACTTCAAGGGTCTAATGTAACCTTTTCGAAGTTGATCCTCAATGAATTCGGATACCTCCTTTTGTTTGTCAGGTGACAATGGTATAAGATGCCCTTTCCTCAGCTTGTAGTCCTCTTTTAGATCAATGGCATGGTTCCATGCCTTTCTTAATGGCATGCATTCTGACTTTTCCTGAGAGAACACTTTTAGATACTTGTGGTATCATCATGGGACTAGGTCTTTCGGGTTTTTCTTTTCCAAAATGAGTTTCTTTAGTTCTTCATTGACCTTCTGTCTTACATGGATCTCCAAGTATTCCTCGGAATCTATAAGCTCTTGTTGCGCCCATTTGTTTTCAGAATGGAGGTGACAGCATGTAGGTGGACAATGGTTCATCCATATTTCCCCTGAGTTCCAATCTATCTGTGGGTTGTGGCGTTTCAGCCATGTATAGCCTAAGATCATTCGGTTCTTCCCAAGATCCATTACTTCGGCTGTCACACACACTCTCTGTCTGTCGAAATCCATAATGATATCTGCAATGTGGGTTATCTTTCCTGCGGAATTCTGTGTTCCATCCATGTTGTAGACTTCTATGGGTCATTGGAGCTTCTTGGTGGGAATGTGACATTCCTTGATCCACGTTTTATCCACAAAGACACAATTTGCTCCTGAGTCCAACAAAGCGTCTACCTTGGACCATCGTTTGGTGTCTTTCGGTGAACATATCTTGAGCGGTATCTTTAGCTCTTTCATGGGTCTAAGCATTCTAATCGCTTTTCCTGTGCTGGTGGAACCAAATCCTGATTCTCCTCTGCTTGTTTCCTCAAGCTGGTCTGTTTCTTGGACAGAAGCATTCTCTATCTTTTCCAGTGTTAGTTGTGTGATTCTATCGCCTTCATCCATCAAATAGCAATGTGATTGCCCAATCCAATCTTGTTGCTTAAGTGTTTCCCACTCTGGCTTCTTTTTTATACAGATCAAAGAAGTGAGCCTTCATTTTGTTGTAGTTCATCCTGCGAATAGCCCTTGGTCATGGGTCTGTTTCTCCTGAAGAGTTGGGTTCTTCCCATGTCTCTACAGGTTCTGATTCTAACAATTGAATCTGTTTCGCTTTTCCCATCAAGGGAAACTTCTTGGCTTTGCACTTTTCTGCGTGCTTTCCCCAGAATTTACAGACCTTGCATCTCTTTGCTCCTGGATGATTCTTCACCCAGTGGTCTGTTGATCCACATAAGAAACAATTCTTCTTCTTGTCTGAAGAGAATGCGCAAATTTCTTTGTCTGTCTCTTCTTCGATGGTGCTAATGTCCATGTGGTCATTGTGTGAGAATTTAGCACCTGTCGTTGGTTTGAATAGGAAAGGAATTGCCTCCTGTGCATTTCCAATTTCCCTTATCTTTCCAATCAAGAGAAGATGGTCTTTTCATTTCTCATGGGATCTATCCAGAACTTGTTTGAAGAGTTTCGCCAATATAGACTGCCTGGTGTGTGTCTTGAAGAATCGGATCAACTGATTGTTCAAGAATTGTGCCATGACTTGCAGTGACTCCACTCTGGCGATGAAGGCATCTGTCTTCAAGTCCTTTTGGTAGAGGGCTTCGAATTGTCTGACATAGGCATCTCTCTGATTCATCTTCCTGAAGAACGAATGAACATCTTGCTCCAATTGTGTCCATGTGTATGGATCCAGGTCATTCATCTTCTGGATTCAGGATTGTGTGAATATACCAGCTTTGTGTCCCCTTAACCTAGATAGAACTGTAAAGATTACTTTATCTGATCCAGGCAGAATGGTCTTCTCGTGGACTTTTAACCATGCGGTCATCTTGGTCCACCAAGCATTAAACTTGAACCATTCTCCATTAAACTCTCCTGGGTTGGCAAATACTTCAACCTTGGTTCCTACTGCAGCAGAGGATTCCCTCCTGTCTTTGGAGACTTCTGCGAGCTTCTGCTCTGTGATAATCAAATCCTGCCTCAATGAAGAAGCTGAGATCTCTTGTTGTGCTAACTGCATCTGCAGTGTGGTGATTGTGCCCATTGCTCATATGAGATCTCCTTGTACAATCTGTAAATTAAGAGCATCATAGTTTAACTCTTTCACGAGCTGATCCAGCTTTTATTCCACTAGAACATTTGGGTCTTGCAAGACCTCTTGAGTCTGTTCGGAAATTCCTGTTAGATCTGACATCTCAGATTTGCTCGATCTCTTCTTCCATAAGAGTTGATATCTGGGAACTCCAGATAGGATCTACCTCCACATAATGAGGTGATTCTCTCCTTTTGAAGTAAAGTCTGAACCAGTGACTTGCGAGCGCTTTGATCAGGTTTTCCCTGATGTTGGTAAATATCCATGTTACAAACTGTCCTTCAGGAACAGTCGCAAGCTCGTCAAATGTCATGTTGTTTGTGGCGTCTGCCTCAGATACTTCATTGTTGTGATCCTTGTTTACTGCTGGGAAATCCCAGGTGGGATCTGTCTGATTCCAATTGGTTGTGGGGATGTTGATTTCCTCATTGTCCCAGACTTCTGCTGCTCCTTCTTGGTCAGCTGTCTTCCAACCAGTGGCTAGATCTTCGTCTTGATCTTGATCACTCCCAGACGTACCTTTAGTCTCAGACTTTGGACTTAAAAGTACCTTTGCATCTGTGAGGGCAAATGAAAATAAATTTGGAGCGACTCTGCACTCGAAAGCAACGCCTGTTCCTTTGTAAAGGATAAAGCCTAGGAAGATTTCTAAAAAAGCAAGAAGATAGAAGAAATATCTGTAAAAGATAAAAAGAAGACCAAAGGCAAATAAATGATTAGAGACGGAGGTAAGGGAGATTTTCATCTAATACAGGGTTTGGCATGGTACCCATAAAGTTCTTTGGGGTCTCAAAGTAGACTGCCCATTCCCTTCTGTTCATGACCACTGGGGTAAAGCGAATGTAACCCTCTGGGTCTGATAACACTCTCTGTGTTCTCTCAGTCTCTGCACACGCTCTTGCAAGTCTCATATCAAGGAAGGAGTGCCATAGATTCATCGGCATATATCCTGCAAAATCCTCTCCACTTGACATTGTCCTTCTCTCCTGAGTTCTTCCTCTCTGCGTTCCTCAATCACTCTCCTTATCTCCTGGTCAGCTAACCAGTTGTCAATAAGGTTGTCTCCGAAGCGTTCTCTGATCATGGGATCGTGAAGTCTTGTTATTGAGCAGTCTCCAAATGAATGGCTGACTTTGTACCACTATCTTTCCCTGAGCACTTCTTCTCTCTGGAATACTCTCTCTGTGAATGGGCTCCTTTGGACGGGAACTATAGGTCCTGGGTTGTAATAGTTGGGGTCCTCCCTCTGTGTACTAGCTCTGTGTTCCTCATTGATTAACTCGTAAACCTCCTCTCCCAGGAAAGCCTCTGCTAACAGGGATGGCAGGTGTGGTAGTTAGGCTAGTTCCTTGTTTGCTCTTGTCTAATTGTTGACAGGGGTAGTGCTTTCCCTCTTTGTCAGTGTCTGATGCGGTGTCAACTATCCACCTGTGATGCACCTCTCTGCTTTGCTTGCGGCAAAGGAGACCTTGGATCCTTCTTGCTTGGTTGCACAGTTGTTTAAAGACACTGCCACAAGATTGGTGTCCTCTTTCAATATCAACAGAAGTGATTGCCTGGAGAAACTCACTGGTCTCGGTGAAGTCCTCAAAGAATCTTGTACTATAGGTGTTCAATGGGCCTGTGGCTTCATCCATGTTACTAGACACTTCAAACGAACAGGATGTGAGGCAACAACCTGACTATCCTGGCAACGAAACACACCAGTAAG
>JBBPUN010000162.1:0-21261 GCA_038094715.1 Heimioporus punctisporus | reverse complement strand
TGGAGCAAGAGGAAGAAGGAGAAAGAGTAGAAGGAGGGAAGGGAGAGAGAGAAGAGAGAAGAAGAGGGTCGGAAGGAGCAGGAGAGGGGATGAGAGACCAGGAGAGAGCCGGTGAGGGCACCGGTGGTGTGCCTGATTGCGCCTCAGCCAGCACCTCGGGTCGAGTGCGACAGGACACTGGCAGCACTCCAGGTGGCATGCTCCCAGCTGTGGGACACTCGGGAGGAGTGGATCTGGTGGACGGAGAAGGAGATGGAGCGGGAGGAAGAGGTGGAGCGGCTAAGGAAAGAGTTGGGGTTAGACTACGACTTGTAGTCCGTCATATGCCCCAGAAATGTAAATAATCAAGTCAGAAAAATGTGAGAGAAGTAAGATGAGAACAAGGAATGAGAGGTAGAACAAAAAGTGATGATTCGGTAACTATTCTTTCGCAAACCTGTCCATCCGAAGGCGGAGTAAATGTAAGAAGATGTGGAATGGGAACTGAAATGAATGATAAGTCAAAGTAGAACTGATGTAGAAACGATCATGCGTGCTCTACAACACCCCAAGGGGGACTGAGATACCGACCGTCCCTGGTCAGCAACATCAAAGATGCGATCAGAAACCTGGGGGTTGCAAAGCAACCAAACATGAGGCAGAGTGAGAGGCTGAGGGCTACAGGAACTGTCCCACAGATGGGAAGAGCATACCTGAAGGCGGCCCTATATAAAACAGCCTGAGGAGAGAGCGATACACATCAAAAACATCACCATGTCCGAAAAAATCGACCTAGCTAAACTAATAGTGGCACCGAAGCGTGAGCTGAAGGATCCACACGCTAAACAGCTGCGATGGCATCAAGAAGCCGTGGAATGCCGGATGCAATCGGTAGCTAAAATGACAATTTTGGAGCACTGAAAGATCGAAGCCAAGAAGGAGACCCTATTCAGCGAGTACCAACAAACCCATGTAGGTACTGAGGCGAGCAAACCAAGTCGAAGGCTGACCAGACAGGGCAGGAGGAGTATTTCTGAGGGCTCCTCAAAGTCGAAAGATTTGAGAAACAGAGCAGTCAGAAGACAGGTTGGGTGCTGAGCAACAAAGTCCAGGAAGCAGTAAGATATGCAGACAAGCTGCAATACCTGTGGCAGGACCAGCTCAGCGTCCTCTGGCCTGACCATATCGGCCTCAAGGCCAATGATTAAGGGGTAAGCAGAAATTAACGAGCCGAAAACCGGCTGACCGAAACAAATAGGAAGGGAGCAGTAAAATAAAAACGATGGCTGGGGCGGAAGAAGGTGAAGAAGAGAAGACTCCCAAGGTCAAAGGAAAACACATCGAAGTGAGGCCAAAGCCCCGATGGGCGATATGCGACGATTGCACCAACCAGGTGGGTGGGCACGAGTACTTCCCATGCTCCGTCCTCACCCTGGGGAAAAGTGTGGGCTACACGAGGAGGGGCCCTACGTCAAATGGTAAGGGAGGAAAGAAAGGCGGCCGGAAGGGGTATTGAAAGGGCTGAGGCGAAGAGCGGTCCAAAGCAGACCGACCATGTAGTATAGGGGTAGCCAAAACGACTCCCAAAATAGAAAAGTGGGTGAAAATAAAGGCAAATGGGTAAGTAAGAAGGATCAAAAAAGACAGGGGCCGACAAGAGATGGAACTACCGAAAGGAGTCAGAAAACTGAAACAGGGGCAAGGAGCGAGACAAGGGTCCCGGGGAAACCAGAAAAGGAGACCGATGGAAGATCTACTGCACAGCCGAAGGCGATGATATGACTAGTAGAGGGGAAAGCATGGAGAGAGGGGAAGGATAAAAGTGAAACTGAAGTGGAGAGTGAGGCCGAAGAAAGACGAGAATAGGGAAGAATAGGGAGAGGAGGAAGAGTACGAACGCAACCAAAGGGAAATCTACGAAAAACTAGGAGCGAAGGCTCTGAGGGACTATGGTGACGAAAGCTGTGGGGAAAAGGGAAGGGCGGTACAATCGATGACGGAAACAAAATAGACTGATGATATCAAAGGGGCGAGGGGAAGCACTGGTCAAAACCCGGGGTAGAAACAGATAGAAAATGGAAAGAATCGGAGTACCGGCGAGGGGGACTTATTTGACCAAACCCTCGCCGTCTGGGTCCATATCGATTGGCTCAGCAGGGTGCATGTCAGCCATGAGATCCAGCTCATCGTCTGTCAATCCTGTGAGATCGGAAACAGGGAAGGTGGTTTGCAATTGAGGGAAGTAAGGGATAATCCAAAAGGCAGTGAAACGGAGCTGAGAGACTGCACCATCCAGCTCGGCCAGAATATAAGAACCGCTGGTGGTATGATAAATGACCACCATCGGGCCAAGATACCACAGTTTCGTTTTGCAATTCAGTTCCTTCTCAATGTGCGTATTGTGCATGAGGACTAGGCTGCCCAGCTGAAAGTCGATATCTGTAATTGTATTTTTGAAAGTGGCCTCGAAATGCTTGACCAACTCAAAACGAGCTCAAAGAACTAGTTGACGAACATCATCCAAGTCATCCTGTCGCTTTTGAAGTTGGCAGGCACGCCAGGCAATCAGACTGGAGGGAGACAAGGGCTCGGTGTTAACACCTGGGGGGGGAACAAGGAATGTAGCATCAGCCAAATCAAAAGGAAAAAGAGGCTTGACGCCGTGAACTATAAAATAAGAGGAAAACCCGGTAGAACGTTGGATGGTGACTCGCTCAGCTCAGAAGACTGAGCGTGCCGACATGTGCCAATGAGATTTGGCCTCTTGAGAACTCTTGACAATAGCTTCCCGAACATCAAAATGACATTGTTCGACTATGCCATTGGCTTGTGAGTTATAAGGGGAGATGCGCACATGCCGAACCTGATATCAAGTAGACAAAACATCTAGCGCAGGGAGAAAGGCAGGACCGTTGTCGGTAACAATATTGGAAATAGGGCCCCAATGGCAGAGGAGGTCCTCGAAGATAAAAGATGCGATAGCAGATGCTGATTCAGACCGAAGCATACGCCATTCCGGGTAGGAAGTCAGGGCACAGCATGCTTGGATAATATAGCGGTAACCATCAGATCCAGGCATAAGCATGGTATCAATATGAACTTTATGAAACAGACCGCCGACAATCGGTACCATTGGTGGGATGTGCAGGCGGCACAATTGGCAAACCTGACACTCGTGACAGGTCTGAATGAACCACTTAACGTTGTCAACGAGCATCGGCCACCAGAAACGTAGAAGTAGCCAAGTGCAGACCGTAAAGATGCCCTTGTGGCCGAGATCATCATGAGCTTCTCTAAGAAGGCTATAGCGACGATCCTTGGGCACCACAAGCTGGTGATGACGGGTTCCCAACACTACAGGGAATCCCTTAGGACGAAAAACTTCATAGCCAAGTTGACAAATGACTGAAATTCAGCATCGAAGAGGTTAGTGGGATGAACGTGCATTTCAAGAAATTGCTGAATCAGCTGAATGTGAGCCTCTTTTGCCAGGGCCTTTGATGACCGAGGGATTGAGGGGGTAGAGGACAGATTGGTGAGAGGTGTTGGAGGAGAAACCTCGGAAACAAAGACAGAAGCAAAAGCGAGAACTGGAGGATGGTGAAGGAAGGAGTAAGACATATACGGAAGTGACGAGAGAGACAATGAGGAAGAATTAGAGGTATGATAAGACAGAGGCTGATCGTTTAGAAGGGTTACCGAGAAAGAATACGAATCATCGAGCCAATCCTCAAAATCATCTGGCTCTGAAGGGTCAAGAGCAGAAGGTGGCCAACAAGAAAGACCATCGGGGCCGGTATGTTTGTCTGCAGGGACATGATGCAATTCAAAGTGAAAAAGAAGAACACCAGCAATCCACCGGTTGATTGTCGCATTTGGCTGCATGTCGGAATTATTGATCATCCTCTTGATATACTTAGCATCCATTTTGACGACTAAGTGTCGCACACCAAAGATAAAAACTAGGACGGCTTTGAGAGCTCGGGAAAGGCCGAACAACACCAGTTTCGCCTGCAAGTAATGACTCTCAACGTCGGTAAGACAGAGACTGCCGAAACGGTTAGGGTAGTGCTTTCCATCCTCCCCTAACTGGGAAAGGATGAAACCAACTGCAATAGCTGAAGTGTTGACTGTGAGAATGACCTCCCGATCAGAGTCATAGTCCAATCAGCATAAGGCTGGTGACTGAATGATCTTGTCCTTCAGATGGAGTATGGCCTCTCGTTGTGCGTCTCCCCAAACAAAAGGGGTGTTTTTACAGGTAAGGTCAACAAGTGGTCTCGCGATCATAGCAAAATTGTGAATAAAAATACGAACGACACCACAAGTCCCAAGGAACCCGCAGACCTGAGTGAGCTTCTTGCATTCAGGCCAATCTCAGATCTTTTGAACTTTCGCCTTGTGAGGGATTCAGCCCTCTAAGGTGCACTTGTGGCTGATGATAGTCACATCAGGTGCAGCGAGGATGAATTTCTTGGCCGAGACGGTGACGTTGACGTTTTGGAGGCGTTGGATGATCCTATGAACAACCAGTAAGTGTTCTCAGATAAATCTACAGATACCAGCATTTTCCAGGATGGTTTCAAAGGAACTGTCGGAGTTTTGGTAATGAGAGGTACACGATTTGACCAGTAAATCATCGATAAACAGCATGGTATGGTGTGGAATTTCCTTGGAGGATGAATACCATGTCGGCTTGATAGACCTGGACAGTGTTAGTATGCCCCATCAGAATTGTAGTAAGATGATGCGGCCCAAGGGGGCTATTAAACGTGGTCATGTCTCAGGAATTGATGTGTAGAGGCCGTTGGTCATAGCCGGCAAACAAATTCATCATACCATAAACTGCGTATCCACCGAAGGATTCTGCAAAGTGCTTGATGAAAGGGGGCATAGACAAGTCGCAGATTGTGACGGCATTGAGGGGTTGCAGGTCGTGTATGAGTCGGAGAGTTTTTCCGTCCTGTTTGAGGACATAGAACCATCGAGATCGGTAGGCGGCAACCGAGGGTTTGTAGACCCCTGAAGCGATCCGATCCTTAATGATTTGGATAGCTTGATCCCAGGAAGTGGGAGGGACCGGAATGTTGCGAAGGATCCAGGGTGTATGAGGTATGGTTGAAATTTTGACAGGGGGAAAGTAGCGTTCGTTGAATCGGCTGCACTTGGTCGGTACCCAAGTGAAAGCCTTTTCATGAATGCAGACAAGCCAATGGACGAGTTTGACCTCTTTGGGCCATAACCAGTTGGCCGGATCTAAATCAAGAGCATCGGCTTGCTTTTGCGTGAATCTAGTGTCAGGAATAAATTCAGGGGGGTGAGTAGGAAGCGGTACGATGCCGGCCAAGGGATCTGAAGGTAGCCCTCGTAGTACACGGAACTCATCCATCAGAGGGGCCGCGACCAGGCGCACCTTTTTGGCGACCGGCTTATAGACAAAAGAATGTGAGACGGGGTCAAACGGAAACGAAGCGGAAAATGCAGAAAGATGGGTGGGTGAAGGAAACAATTGCGTAGAGGAGAGGAACGAGTAACACAGGGAAAGAGGTTGACTGGTGATGGTCTTGGGAATAAGAAGAGACGGAGATGGAGACGGAGATGGAACAGACATGATGGACGAGTATGAGACAGTAGAATGGGGCTCTCCTCAACTGTTAGGTGGATCATTGATGCTTAAAAACCCATTTCCACGACTGATTGGTGATTGGAGCAGGATAGCCCCTTTCGACACTGAGGACATCCTTCAAGCCATGCTCGGGTCAGGATACAATATCCTTTACCGGTGTTAGGGTCTTGGAGCGTAATTTTCTGCGTGCCATCTGGGAAATCGTCAGTAGAAGTGCTCATGAGACAATGGAATGGTCGGCCAAGAAGCAGGTTGAAGTTGGCTCTTGGCAGAACCTGGACTTGTAAGGAGATGGGGCCAGCGCCGAAGTCAAGACGAAGGTTCTTGACAACGCCGATGGTAGCGTCAGAACTCGTATTCGCGTTGGTCATGGTCAGCTGGTGATCCGAGTGAACTGGTAGCCCGAGCTCTTCCCATACCTATTTAGGCATGGCGACGATCTCGGAACCACTATCCAAGACTCCTATGAGAGTTTGGCCGATATCGACAACAGCAGCCTCAAGGGATCGGAGGGGCACACTGTGATAGGCGATTATCAGACCATCATCATTGCGGAGCACGTTGCAACTGAATTCCCAGCTCACAGCACTGGGATTGTGACCTGCAAGTTCATTGACATAGACGACATTAGAGGTGATGGGAACATGTTTTGCTGAAGAGAGATCCTTCAATTGCCATTGAAGATTGGGGGCAATAGCGATCAGGTCCTTTACGGAGACAGGGACAGTAGTTTCCAGGACTCGGTCTAGGACTTACTTAGGAGCTGTTTCATCTTCGAGAGGGAACGAATAGCGGAACTGTCCCGAAGGTTGGATAGGGGCAGGGTGAGAAGGATTGGGTCGTCTAGATAGAGAGGGGGCGGCAGAAGTCATAGTCGGTTGAGGGTTTCTGGCAGCAGCGATTGCTGGGGTTTTGATTTCTTCGGAAACCGACACTGGTTTCAGCGTCGGTCTGTTAGGTTTCCTAACCAGTATTTCAACGCCATCGAAGCACTGTCGTTTACCTTTATCTTTGGCCTTATTGGCCTGGAATGAAGCCCAAGCGTTGGCAATATACAACTGGAATTCTAGGTCAGTGAGTTCAGGAGCAGAAGGGAAAACTGGGGTCATGAAGACCGATGGTTCGACGTCCAGAATGGCGTTGGTATCTGAGAACATAGTCGAGAGGAGGTTAGTAGAAACCACGGGAGCAGGAGAAACAGCCAGTCAGTCAAGGCAATCTCGGAGATTCCTTGCGCCTTGTATGCGCGGGATGTGATTCCCATCCAGTAGGCATAAACATCCATTAGCTCCTCGAACAGCTCATCCAGCTTGAATGTACCCTTCTACATGGGGGCACTTATCCATGAAATGGGCTAGATCACCGCAGAAAGTGTAACACTTTGGCTGGGTGGTAGCTTGCATTGCAGCTTGCTCGGCTTTGACTTGGACCAATGCTGCTGCAGGTGCAACCAAGGGGATTGTTGGTCACAGTGCCGCCAGGACTTGGGGTGTCGGTACAGAGACAGGGGGCAAAGCCACCCAAGATGGAATGTAGGGGACCAATGGAATACTTGACTGGGTCAAAGAACGAAGGGCCAACCCGGTAAGAAGGAATTGAGTTGCCTTGATGATGTTGGAAACAGGATAGGGGTCGTACGGATGATGAGCTGGCTTCATAATGAGGAGACGTTGCCAAACCTGCACCTTGAGGGCGATAGGCAGGCCAGTCATAAAAAGAGAGTCTCGGTTGAGGTCAGAGAGCTTCCTATTGGTGACCAGGAGTTTGGCAACCTTCTGAAATTTGCGCTGGTACTCGCCCAAGTCTTCGATTGTACGCATCGGCTTGCCCCTATATTCTTCAACCAGGTACTGTATGTCAGCTCGGCAATACCTGTTAGCAGTCTCGCAATCGGGATACAATTGTTTAACCACGGTAACAAACGCTGCCCAATCGGCCAGGACAGCGGTAGCTTCATCGAGCAGCTCCCAACCTTTGGCTTCTTCCAGGTCAGCATAGCGGATAGCATACTTTATTTTATCATCGTTGTCGAGAGCTGTGGTGGTGCAGAGAGTCTCTACGTCATCTAGGAAACAGAGAAGCAATGCTGGGGTTTTCCCGTTGAAGTTAGGGGCTTTTTGAGTCTCCCACAGAGGCATTGTAGTCGGAGCTGGGTTGGCCATTGGAAGTATAGGGGCTGGTGAGCTAGGCAAAGGTAGAGGTGGAGGTGAAGGCGGTAGCAGACTGAGAGGAGGTGGTAACAAGGGAGAGAGTTGTTCTTTGGGGGTTAAGTCAAATAGGGTGGTTAGAGAGGGAGAGGATGCCGAGGATAGCAGTGGAGGCGTCAAGGGAGTAAGTGGTGTATTCGGGGTCGTAGATCAATAGATGGTTTGAGGAAGGTTCTCTGATGGGGGATGCTGTGGAGAAGGCTGTCCATAGAGCGAGAAGACTATTTGGATAAGGTAAAGAAGGTTCTAAATGATGAGAATGGAGATGTGAGGAAAGCCTATGACAACAAGAAGGTGGAAATAGTTATAGGCTGAAATGTACATGCCAAAGATACAATGATAAATGGGTTTCAAAGAAGAGATGATGAAGATAGTGGGAAAAAGGAAGAAAACCGTAACATTAAGTAGAAGAAAAAAGGGGTCAAAACAATATACAGGTGATTCAAGAATAGAATCAGAGGTCTTATATATTAAAAATGATGGAATGTAACCATAGAGCTGCTATGTGCTCTACACCATAACAAGTTTCCAAGCTAGATCAGTCAGTCTAATCAATTTAAGTAGAAGAAAAAAGGGTCAAAACAATATGCAGGCAATTCAGGAAATAGGATCAGAGGTCTAATATATTAAAAATGATAGAATATAACTGTAGAGTCACTATGCACTCTACTCTGCATCTCTGCATCTCTGCTCAACCTAACTTCAGAGTAGAAGACCAGGTCAACACATCTCTTAATACCTGCACTTGTTCTAGATAGATAAGGTAAGGTGATAGTGACCTTCCCCAATATAATGTAGGTGAGAGCGATGGTGTAAGCTCCTCTTGTTTGATTGGTGCAGGAGGGTTTCAGTCATTTGGATCTTCTCCTTCATGAAAAATGAAAAGTGGTGCTAGAGACCAGGAGATTGGAATACTTTGATCAGAGGTGAGATTGTCCCTGTTGATCTCAGATGTCTGGCTGAGGGGTGTGAGAGCACTAAATGGGGATGACACTGATCAGGTGTCAAGTGCTGTCAGTAATGTAAGGGTGCCTAGACATTATCTAGAGCTTGTACTCTTCTCTTTCTCTTGAGAGAGTGTGTTGGCAGGTTTGACATAGTACATAGGGTTCAAAAAGATGAAAGAAGGATAGCTAATCCTACTCAGAAAAGTGGAGGTGAAAGAATAAAAGAGTTTGTCCTAATGAAGCAACTGTTACAGGTTACCTTCTAGGCTAACCATAAAACCTAATGAGGACTCTAACATGCTGATGGGACAAAGAGCAAAGAATGCTTGATCAAAGAACAAAGTTGTTAGCCATGGAAGACTTATCAAAGGGATGAAGGTTGCTTCCTTATGGCATAGGGGGCCGAAGGATCCTGATGTTCTCGGACGAGGTACCAGATGATTGCATAGACATAGAGGAGACAGCAAAGAGATAGTAGTGCATTGACGAGAATGCTGGGATGCATAGTTCTAAGAGTTTTACAGGAAGGAGAGATTTGAGGTAGGACAGAGGGGTGTTAGATAGATCAAAGCTAAGGAATACATTGAAAGAGAGGAAATGCCTAAATAGTGTCCGAAGGTTCAATGACAAAGCAGTGACAAAGCAAAAGAATGTTCTAGGAAACCAAAGAAGAAACGCCATGAGGTGGAAGAAGGTTCTAAAGATACACAGGGATCAAAGAAGTAATATCAGGTGATACAAGGTTCAATGAAACATGTTACAAGATTTGAAGAAGTGAAGAAGATGAGTGGAAATGAAAATGGCAAGGCATAGGTTCTAGGGTTCCAAGAAAACGAGGTGTCTAGGGTGAAGGGTATCAGGGTTTGGAGGGCAAAGACTGGGAATAAGCTAGTTCAAGGAGGGTTCCGAGAAGAGTGTCCAGGGATGCGAAGGGAGTGTCCAGGAGGACATTGCAGATGATCCATTGAGGATTCAAGAGAGTGCCAGTGTTCACCAGCGTTCCTTGTGATGTGAGAGTGACAGTAGATGAGATGTCTAAGGTGAGGGGTTCTCAGAGCATCAGGAGCAATGAAGAAAAAGATGTGGAGCCTTAGTGAATCATAACAGCAACTCTGCAACTGATAAAGATCACAAGCCACTATCTAAATAGGAACAAGGGAAGATGAGTCAGGGAATCTGCCCTTGGTTGAAGAGGAAAGACCAAGAGAACAAACTAAAGTCCTCTGGCAATATATTGACAGTTTAAATAGTGTACAAGACATACATAACAAGTAATAATGGTCCATTTATAGATGTATAGCCAGGTATCATGTGAGTGATCACAAGATATGGAGTAAAGTGTCAATAGTGAGAATGAACAGTTAAGAATAGAGTGACATGAGAATAAAAGTGAATGATAACCAATGTGAGAAGAGTAAGTAAAGATAGATCATCAGGAATAGAAATAGGAGTATCCCAAGATCTTGGTAAAGATTTAATGAAATATGATCTGATCTTATTGGTTTAGACCCCTATTGAAAGTAACAACAAAAATGTGGTAAATCAAAAGGATCATGATGTTAAGGAAGTAATAGGTTAAAAGTGATAAGGAAATATAGTAGAGTGTGTTGTATGCAAGTAGGATTTGTAGTGATCGCAACAGTCCCTATCAGTCCAATCACTGCTCCCCTTCAGGAACACCATCAGAATCATCATTGACATTGTCTTCAACATCATCAACACCTCTTGCCATTGGTCAAATGCAACCAACAACTTTTCCATCCTCTCAATCTATCTTATATCATTTCTCAGCCCAATGGGCACCAATTATCATTCCTGCAAGCATTGGCTCCAGGCAGCATGCATTATCACTTTCTACTATTCATCAGATAGGCCATGACCCTTGGTAACCCACTGAAGATAACTAGAAGAGGTTGAGATAGATACTCCCTGTTACAATTTTCTTCCTTTGTCCATTTATCTTCATTATCTCTTCTCTTGAACCAACTTTCCATCGTCTTTTTGGCATGTATGTTTCTGCCTATGACTATTCTTACCTTCTCGTAGTCATAGGCTTTCCTTACATATCTATCATAGCCATTTAGTCATACTCTCTTTGACCATTCCTTCTATTGCTTTCTATGGACAGCCACTCTGTAGTCGCCTCTGTCATGACGACTTAGTAATCCCCTTCTTCCACATTCCATAGGATTCAACACTTACATGTCCCTCTCTATTTATACCTTCTGCCTAGCACTCCTGTACTCTATTCTTGATCTGTGCAATATAGCATTGCTCTTGAGTCCTCACTGTCTCTGAGTACCCCTGAGTCCTCTCCCCGCTTTTCCAAAGCATAAAGTTCCATTGACCATTCTTTGAACATACAGATCTTCCCTCTGGCTGAGTTGTACCTCTTCGTGAGTGTCCTGCCAGTAGGTCAGCCTTTGATCGATCCTTCAAGAAATGCTTCATGTAATACTCCCTACCTTCTGTAGCTTAGATGTGTGAGGAGAACACAATTTGTTCTTCCAAGGGACTCTATAGCAGGTAGTACCTTTGTAGAGTCAAGAAGAGAACTATACCTAACTGCTTTTAGTTAGATAAGAGAACCAGCTGTCAAAGGCCAGGGCTAGCTTTATGAGTGAAAGGAAACTAAGATGATGAAGTGGGTTGCCAAGGGCCAAAGCCTGCCTAATGGATGATAAAAGGTGATAACACAAGCTGCTTAAAGCTGATGCTTGCAGGGATGATAACCAGCACCCATTGGGCTGAGTAATGATGTAGGATAGGTCAAGAGGGCAGAAAAGTCATTGTTTGTGCTTGATCAGTGGCAAAAGGTGATATTGATGCCAATGATGATGATGATGGTGTTTCCAACAGTATTTCCAAAGGGGAGCAGCAGTTTGAATAGACTGTTAGGGACTGAGATACAAAGTGGAGAGCAAAAAGATGATCATTTGTTCCACAATATAGACTTAAAGTCCAGGGCATTCCCCAGACTGTGTATTGAATGTATCTGTTATGGATTACCCTCAGGGCTAACCATAAAACCCAACTGGAACGCTCCACACTAGCAGAACAAGGAGATACTGATCAAAGAGCACAAAGCCAGCTGTGAAGACTTTATTGAGGGGTAGAAGAGGCATGCAAAGAGCAGAGGCCTAACTGAGTGATGGGTGCCTTTCAGGTGTCAAGAACATCAAACAAGGACTTTGAGGGATAACTAGAGTTGTCCAAGATGAGAGAAATTGCCTTTCCAATGAGACAAACGTGAGACAAGGGCTTTGAGTGAGCATATCAGGTACAAGGTGGGATTGCTGAGTTACATGGTACAAAGAGGAAATATGAGGAAATCAGATTATAGCAGAGGAGTATCAGGTAGATCCAAGCTAAGGAATACATCATTGATAAGGAGACAACTAAATAGTGTCCTGAGGGTTCAATGACAAAGCAATGACAAAGCGAAGGAATGTTCTAGAGAATCAAAGAAGAATGTCATGAGGTGAAGAAGTGTTCTAAGAATACATAGGGATCAAAGAAGTGAGTCAGATGATATAAGGTTTAATGAAACAAGATATAAGATTCAGAGAAGTGAAGCAGAGATAAAAACAGTGAGGCATAGAGGTTCTAGGTCCAAGAAATGAGACATCTAGGGTGAAGGGTTTTGGGGTTTTGGTGAGGCAAAGACTGGAGATAAGCCAGTTCAAGAGGATCCTATGGAGAAGAGCATCCAGGGATGTGAAGGGGGTGTCCAGAAGGACAATACAGTTGATCTGTTGAGGATTTGGGAGAGTGCCAATATTTGCCAGCATTCTTTGTGATGTGAGAGTGATGGTAGACAAGGTGTCTAAGGTAGGGAGAGTCTCAGAGCATTGAATGCAACAAAGAAAAAGATAGAGAAGTCATGTATCATAACAGTATCAGTAAAACAGAAGTATGTAAGTGGAAATAAGGAAAATGATGAGGCAAAAGGTGATACCTGAATTTTACCTGTCAAACAAATCATCAGCTGATTATAGTCAGGCCAACACTGCAAAATATCAAAGAACTCAACTGAGATGAAAATAAAATAAATGGAAATAAACAAAGAAAATATGCCAATAATAGAGAATGAAGTTGGTCCAGCCCATTGAAGGGTGTTTGGACCAAAAGTATTATTGGTGACAACTAGTAGGGGGTTTCCAAGTTGAATTAGTCAGTCTAATTGATCTAAGTAAAAAAAAGGGGCAAATAACCAATAAAGAAGACAAATGTAAGAGTTAAGAGTCAAATACATTAAATGGGACAAGATATAACCATAGAGCCACTATGTTCTCTATACCACCTCACTGTCTTCTTTGCTCATCAGGCAAGTTACAGCCTTTGACAACTTGTCACTTCATTATCTTAGTTTCCTTTCATTTATAGAGCTAGCCCCAGCCTTTGGCAGCTGGTTCTCTTATCAACCTCATCTCTCATCTAACTAAAAGCTGTCATGTATAGTTCCCTTCTTGACTTTACAAAGGTACTATCCACTACAGAGTCCCTTGAGAGAACAAATTGTGTTCCTCTTACAAATTTAAGCTACAGGAGGTAGGAAGTATCTATCTCAACCTCTTCTAGTCCTCTTCAACAATAAAGTGCTTTCAGATAGTGGATGATACCAGCATTACAAGGCTGCATGAATAGTGTTATATTTTGTTCAAAAAACTCCAATTGCACATTCTCATAATCAACCATGTACCCTAAAAAGTTGTTCACAAAAAGACAGACTTGACACTTTTCATTATGCATCTTAAGATCAAATTTTATAAGCCATCTAAAATCTCATGATCAGTTTCAGATTTCAGAAATAAAGTAGATTATGATAGGACTTACTCCTCAAAGAGCACCAATATCATCCAAGCATTTTTGGTGCTAAAGTGACCATTGGTCTGGTGCTTTCTTCTTAAAGCACTAGAGGTTTAAGTACTTTCCAATAAACATCAAGTCTTCCTTTTTGCTGTCATCAGCATTGCAGGTGACACCAATTGTGATGTGATATCTTTCTTTTTTCTTTCTGCTCATTTATTTCATGGCAAGTTCACAATCTGGAGGTGCACTAAATTCACAAGCATATCAGCATATCAGAGTTATCTAATCAATTGCAAAAACTCACAATAGAAAGAATAATGTCTCATCAAGGTTCCACTGGTCCTGTGGTGCAAATTTGGATAGAATATGTTGAATATATGTACACTCTACTTCAACTGCAGCTATATCAATAGATCCAGCCTCACCATGGTAATAGTATTCTTGATCTTGTATGCTTGACAAAATGACTTCAGCCAACCCTCACCCAGAAGCTTTTCCTCCTCTAGAACATGAAGGAGTTCCTCAAAACTGTAGTGTTTCTCCTTCAGCATTGGCCTATTTATATGCTCTCCTTTCACTTCCATATACTTAATCCATAGAAATAATGTCCTCTCAACATCAGGTCAAGTAATAGCTCTAGGGCAGTTTGACTTGAGAGCTGAAGGATTGTCATGAATCCACTATTCTAAGTCTAATTGCTCCTGTAGCTTTTGTGAAAGGGTCAACTGTATGAAAATCAAAGTCCCAGATTGAAGAGTGGAAAAATGCTTGACAACTTCTTTTTGAGAGAGCAACGGATGCATATCAATGTAGACAAAGACCACAAGCCAATCACTAAGCTTGAGATTCTGACAAGAAGAGTGCTAAGACAATGAACCTAAGGAACCAGGCCTGGAATTGGCCTTTTTTTGAAGTGTCTAGCTTATAGGGGGAATGAGGTTTTCATTTTTTAACCAGCATGGTCATGGTATGGAAAACAAGGTGACAAGTGGTGTAAGGAGGAGGGAATGGCAAAGCAAGTATCATTTCACTACTTAAGCTAAAAATTAGATTTGTGAAACAGCAAGTAGGCTAATATTTTGGAAGCAGTTGGTCCAATATACTCTATAAAGTCAAGTCATACCAATTTTGGTCAGACCCTGTCATGACTACCAAGAGTCATCATAATGCTTAATTAACATTGGCCCCAAGTTGGGACTCTGAAAACTTGATGTAGTATAAGGATTATGCATTATGATGACATGCATTATGAGGTAGTGTACTGTAGTTGATTTGCTAATGTAGAGTACAATGGACTCACTGAGAGACTGACAACAGTTAGATATGTTGGTTATGACTTTCTTGTTTTGAAGAAGTATTGCTAATACTGATAGATACTTGTTTACACATCATAGTTCTATGTGGGTGGCCAGTCCAGTGGAATCAATGAGCAAAATAAAAGAAGATTGAAGAGAGTAAGAATTATGGAGTTTCTTAGATATAAAAAAAGATGTGACAGGTGTCACACAGAGTCTTCAAATCACTGGATGAAACCATGAGTTATTCTAGACTGGGAAACATGAGGCAACTACAAGCAATTTTTATATATAGTATATATGTACAATACAAGTTGATGTGTGAGAATTATTAGGTGAGCAGTGACCATGAACCATGACATTACTATCCATTACCCCCAAGTTGGCACCCACCCCCAAGTCGGCACCCTGCAAACACAAAACATTTTTTGTGGTTTTACTAAACACATAATACTCTCTGTACTATACCTATAATCTCCAAGTTGAACAAACAAAAACAAAGCAGTAGTTCTTGAGATAGTGCAGTTGGTGATTGTCACACTGCTTATCACTCTGCTGAGCAATGCCAAAGCAGAGCTTCAATCATTTGTGGTGATGACAGATGATGTGCTCATTGAAGTTACGTGGGTTTGCATGATGCAGTTGCTGGCGATGGCAGGCCATCGAAAGCAGTGAGCATCTACCCATGATCCAGAGTATGAAGCATGGATGGATCTTGCTGCCAAGGACCTTACTGATAGAACCTACAAGACCATTAGCACAGCTGCAAAGGCCCACAAAGTAAGTAAGCTCTTAGAAAGCTAAGGATCCTGGTGATCTTAGAACCACTGTACAGGTTGCTTGTCAGACGCTCAGCGACCGTGTCAATGGTTTGCACAAGTCCTATTATCAAGCTCACCAGGATTCACGCATTCTCAATGATGCTCAAGAGAATGCCTTGAATGAGTAGCTAGTCCTTAAGTCAGGTATGGCTGCACCCTTGCACTCCAAAAACTTATGTGCCCATGCATTTGAGATGACAGGAAAACTCCCTGGAAAGAACTGGTATTGGAAATATCTCAAACGGCACAGCAAGTCCCTGAAGGTGTCAAAGCCACACCATCTTGACCCCAAATGTGTGCAGAATTTCAATCAGACCAATGTTGACGGTTACTTTCGACTTCATGCACAGATTGAGGATCAGTACAATGGGATCCCCCCGGAGCATAACTGGAATGAAGATGAGAAAGGCAACCAAATGAGAGGTGGATGGAACGGCTTGGGAATGAAATATATCTATTCGGCAGAGAACAAGGAGTGCTATGAGAAACAGATATGTGCGGTATCACAACACGCGCTCCAGGTGTGTTTGGCTATTGTTACGGTTTGACCAGGTGTGGTCCAGCCGTAGACCCGACGGATGGCTTTAGCACTGACGGGGCGAAGTGATTGAGACTCATCGTGGATCAGAGGGCGTCAGCTGCTTAAGACATATCAAGTGGCCTTCTTCAAGGGCAGGACAAGAAGATAGGGAGGTTACATCGCGAGGGTGCGAGTAGAAGGTACAAGGGGGGGATGTCAGGTATGACTCTAGGTAAGGAATCTAAGTGCGAGAGCGAAGATCTATATAGTGTACAGAGGAAGAGATGACTAAGCGATGACAAAGACGAAGGAATGTTCTGGAAGTACAAGGGCAGAGGGTTAGGCATAGGTCAAAGGGGAAAATGAGTCAGAGAGGATGACGAAAGAAGAAACGTGTCCGATAGACAAGGGTGTTCGGTAATACAGATGACGAAGAGAAGATAAGAACGAGGCAAGAGAATGTTCTAGAGTTACATGGGGATCAAGAAGCAGGGAAACGAGGAGGAAATGAGGAAGTGACGTCACTGTTCTAGACGTATAATGTAGGCATAGAAGGTTCCAGGGCAAAGGGATAATCCGGGGATAATCCGGTGAGCCTGTGGGTCAAGGGTTCATCTGTTGGAGACAAGGTCTTCGAGTGTCGAAGAGCGAGGAGAGTTCCAGAGTGAACTGGAGGGCCTTGGGGATACGAGGAGATGTTCCAGGAGCACTAGAAGGGAGTTCTAAGGCGTGTTGGGTCTCAAGGTATCGAGAGATGAAGAAAAAGATGGGCATTAGAATAGGCGCCACAAGGAATCGTAACAGCTATACAAGTATAACTCAGTCACTGCGCTACAGGCAAATGGACTGAGGTGACGATTAGAAACATCGAGTTTATAAGTAAAGGGATAGAGATGAATGTGAGACAAGTATTATTGGGTGTATGAATGTAAACAAAGGACAATGTATTGTATAGAACAAAGACAAATTCATGGGCAGATACTTTGACACCAAGTTGCACAGTTGTCCCGGGATGTGGCTGTGCATGCGCTTGCCAAATCCAACACTCCCCCTCAAGCTGAGCGCAAGCCAAGCTCATTCACAAAGTGCTTGACTTTCGGAGAGGGGAGTGCTTTTGTAAGCATATCAGCGACCATGTCGGTAGTAGGACAGAAAATGAGATGCAATTTCCCATCGTCGATAATTCAGCAAATGAAATGGAAGCGGATGTTGATGTGTTTGGTGTGGGCATGATACTGATGGTCTTTCGCAAGCATGATTGCCGATTGATTATATGAGAAGAGAGTGAGCACTGTCTCAAGCAGGAAGAATACCTCGCTGAGAAAAGAGCGCAACCAGAGTGCCTCCTTGGCAGCGTGAGTTGCAGCGACATATTCACTTTCAGTCGTCAATAGCGAGACAACCTCCTGTTTCTTCAAGCTCCATGAGACAGCTTCTCCATCAATTAGGAATGCATATTCCAATATTGCCTTTCGGTCCTCTGCCATGCTACCATCAGCGTCGGTATACCCCATCATGTCCTTCTTAACTTCCCCATACGTTAGACGGAGGCCTTTTGTGCCAATGAGATACCTATAAATCCAGTGCACAGCCTCCCAATGGGGCATCCCTGGGTTGCTGGAGAACTTGGAGACTGTCGTGACGGCGTACGAGATGTCTGGTCGCATTCCCAATGCAGCATACATCAGAGATCCAACAGCTTTCCAATACAGAATGTATTGCATTTGTGCAAAGTCAGCACCGGTCGATGGGGATTGTTCACTGTGGAGCTTCACCTGAGGTTCCATGAGAGATGAGACAGGTTTCAACTCATCAAAGTTGAAGCATTGTATGATTGACTCCAGGTATGACTGTTGCAAGAGCGAGAGGGTACGATTGTCTTGGTTTCGGATCACTTCAATTCCGAGTAGCCAATGGAGCTTGCCAAGGTCCATGACTTCAACATATTTTCCCAGCTCCGTTTTGACAGCGATGATGAGGACCAATGTGGTAGCAGCGATCGTGCAGTCGTCAACATGGATGACTATTATAACGAGCAACTTGCCCGATCGCTTAATTAAGACAGCTTGGTTGACCTGACACTGTGTGAATCCCATCCGCATGACCAAGATGTATACCAACTTCTGGTACCATTGGCAACCACTCTGTTTCTGTTACAGTTTTCTTCCTTTCCCCTTCTATCCTCATCGTGTCTTATCTTCGCCCTTTCTATAACATCATCTTTGGCATGCCACTTCATTCTTTCGAATATGTACATCTATTGATCTTCGTCGGCTGCCCCCATATTACCATTCTTCTTACTTAGTCATTTCCCTTTTGTCTTGATCCGCTTTCACTTCCTTGGACAGCTTTCTCTGCAGCATAGCTAGTCATCTATGCTTAGTATTCCATTCTATCCCCTTCCATAGGATTCCACGCTTACGCATCGTTTTCCTTATATACCAGCTGCCCTGTATCGTAGTCTCTCATTCTCGATCTATGCAATCTAGTGTTATTCTTGAGTCACCTTCGTCTCTAAGTATTCCTAAGTCCCATCTCCGCTTCTTTGAAGCGTATAGTCCCATTGACCGTTCTTTGAACGTACAGATCTCCCTCTGGCTGAGTCGTACCTCTTCGTGAGTGTCCTGCCAGCAGGTCAGTCTTCGATCGATCCTCAAGAGTACGCTTCGCGTAACAGTTTCAGTCCGTAGAGTGTTTTGCACAGATGGCAGACCTTGTGCGGATGGTCTGGGTTGACATATCCCGGAGGTTGGCGCATGTAGATGCATTCGTTGTCCACTAGTTCTCCATTGAGATACGCACCCTTTATATCAACCTGATGCAGCTCGAGGTCATGGCGTGCAGCAAGAGCGAGGACAGTGTGTATGGATGCAAGCTTTGTGACAGGGGTGTACATGTCAAAGTAGTCAATGCCCGGTACCTGCAAAAAGCCCTGAGTGGCTAAGCGTGCTTTGTGACATACAATATTCCCGGCAGCGTCTTTCTTTGCGTGGAATACCCATTTCGAGCCCATGATGTTGGCTTCAGGTGGCAGGTCAACAAGTTCCCAGGTTCCGGCTTTCTGAAGTGTAGCGAGCTCCTCACGAATGCCTTGTTCCCACTGGGGCCAATCCAGATGGCATTTCGCCTCTGTGATTGTGGACGGCTTGAGTGCCTCTGCATCCATGGTCTGTTCATCAAGCAAAAGGGCCAGCTCAACCTTGTCATTTCGCTCAATAGTGATGTTTGCACAATTGGGTTGCTGCTCCCCCTCAAGCAATGACTCAGTGGCAGGAGTGAGGAGTTGAAATCCTGGCAGTAGCATCAAATCAGCACTACATCCCTCAAGAATATTGTGGATGCATTGGCTCGGTTTGCGGGTGTGTTGAGGTCGTAAGGGAATGGGATCAGATGGTGATGGTAGCAGGGATGGAACCGACAGTAGTGTGACAGGTGGCTGTATGGTGGCTGTGGGATTGCCTGGAGGTGGCGTAACATCGCTTGGCACAGTGGCGTCACCTAATGCTATTCCTTCAACATCTCCCTCCCCCTCGACGACATGTGGCAAGGCATGCCAGTACACATTACATTCGACCATAACACTTCATTTCGTCAGCCAGTACACACAGTAAGCATTTTCCATCTGATCATCTATCCTCAACCATCTGACTTTGTCAGCTCTCCAGGCCAACTTACTTCCATGCTGGATGCACATGAAGACTTTGGAACCCCACTCGCGGACGTTTGACAAATCCAGAACACAGCCAAAAGCCACCTCGTGGGGACTCTTGCCGTCGAGAACTTTGGTAGGTGTCCAATTTTTCAGCCATATGACATGCCTGACAGCCTCCCCCCATAGATTTCTAGATAACCCACTAGCGTGCAACAAGGCGCGCACACACTCCAGGATCATTTGATTAAGGCGTTCTGCCACGCCATTATGCTGGGGTGTATCCAGGGCAGTAAAGTGTTGAGTTGTTCCACACTGCACAAGGTATCGCTGGAAATTGTTACCCTGGTACTCACCACCCTGGTCAGAGTGTAGCATCTTAATCGTCGACGCAAGCTGCCACTCCATCCAAGCCTCGAAGGCTTTGTAGGCATCGAAGGTTTTGCTCTTCAAATGGAGCAACTGGAGGTATGTAAGGTGCGAATAGTCATCTGTGAAACTGACATAGTACTACTTTCCACGCAGCATAGCAATCGGCACAGGGCCCCAAACATCAGACCAAATCAGATCGCCAACGGAGGTTGCCCTCTCGCCCTGCCGTTCCTTTGCAATCGGCTTATGAGTTGCTTTGGCATAAACACAGGATTCACAAAAGGTGTCCTCGCTGGTACCATTAAGAGAGATGTTGCTAATGGATCCATTCACAGCTATGTGTCATGCGACCGATGGGGCAATATGTCCAAAACATCGATGTAGGTCCATCACAGTGACCATTCCCGTCACAGCATTGGCAGAGTCAGGTTTGTGCACAACACAGTACAACCCTTTAGAGGTACAGGGAATTTTCGTAATTGTCACCCCATCCAACCCCTTAATAGTGCAGAGTCCACCTGCAAAGGAAGTCGTGAAGCCAAGCTCATCAAGATGCCCGATTGACACAAGTGTGTAGGCCACCTCCGGTGAGTATAGCATGTTGATGAGGCGGAGGGCTGATGTGTCAGGGCCATTTGGGACTTCAACAATCATGTTGCCAACCCCAGTAGCATGGAAGGGTTGCTTATTGGCTGCAGTGAGTGATTTCGGCAGGATCAGTTTGATCAATTCGAACTGATCACGATAGGGAGAGATATATCGGGTCATTCCCAAATCATATAGTTCTACCCAACCAGCAGAGTGTCCCCCATCATTGACATCCATGGCAACACTCTCGTCATCCAGGAAGGTCTCCTCCAGCAACTGTACATCAGCTGTCTCAGTTCCCAGGGTCTTGGCATGCCAGAACCACATATCATTGGGGCCATCAGCATTCCAGTCCCTGTCACAGCTGCCAGATTCGTCATCCAACGAGTCAATGTCCATTAAGTCTGGTAGGTCTTCAACATCCTCATTATCAGCAAGGGGGTCA
>JBBPUN010000161.1:0-21304 GCA_038094715.1 Heimioporus punctisporus | reverse complement strand
CCCCACCAGCCGGCCCCCCCACACCAACCCCCCCCCCCCCGGCCAACCACCACCCGGCCCCGGGGGGGGGGGGGGGGCGTTGTTAAAACCAAAGAACATAACCATTGGTTTGAAAAGCCCTAGAAGAGTGATGAAAGCTGCTTTCCACTGGTCTTCTTCTCGTAATCTGATGTTGTTATAGCCCCAGTGAATGTCCAATTTGGTAAAGAGGGTAGAATCCTTCATATCGTCGATAAGTTCTGTGATAAGAGGAAGGGGATATGCATTTTGGATGATGTGGGAGTTGAGGTATTGATAATCTTGACATGGATGAAGGGTGCCATCCTTTTTTGGTACAAAGAAGAATGGAGAGGCTTGGGGAGATTTGGATGGGACAATGCAACCTGTCTTGAGGTTTTCTTCAACAAATAAGCGACAGGCTTCTTGTTCTGCAGGGTTGAGAGGGTATACTTTGGCGATTCTCGGAATGAAGGAGGGTTTAAATCAATGGTATGATCAAAAGGGCGATAAGGGGGTAGAATATCGAACGTCTTTTCAGAGAATATGTCAGCAAATTCTTTACACCAGGAGGGAATGTCTTGTTCTAGGGGTTTCTCCTGTTAAGCCAGTTGGGTAGAGAGGGTTATTTTTCCGAGGTGTTGTGGATAAGGATCAGCCTCTTCCTCTTCCCAGAGCAGACTCTCACAAAGAGATACCACAGCATCCTGAAGGGAGAGGGTGTTGGCTGTCCAGTCAATATGAGGGTTTTGTTTCTTTAGCCATGTCATTCCTAGGATGATGTGAGGGGATCCAAGGGAAGTTATGAAGAATGTTTTTTTGTTTGATGAATCAGAAAAGAGGACATTGGCTGAGATAGTCCATCTGATGGTCCCTTGATGGTTTTGAGTTCCATTAATGTTGTAAGCGGTAAGTTGTTGGGGGAGTTTATGAATTCTGAGTCTGAGGGGTGGGACGAGGGAAGAATCAATGAAGTTATTGGTGGCTCCACAATCAATGAGAGCAGTGGTGTCGATGCTTTGAGATCCTACTTGTAATTGGACTGGGAGGTGCATGGTTCATTCATTTGCTAGTCCTACAAGTACAGCAGAGATATCTAAGGAGAGGGAAGGAGACGTCAATACTTCTTCCCTTACTGAAAACCCAAGGGAGACTCTTCCTTTGGAGTATCTTCAAAACAGAGTTTGAGGGTTTGAAGGATTTCTTCTTCGTCCTTTCCTGTGGTGCGAAGGTTGTTTACATAGGTATCAAGTGCAGAGGTTGGTTTGACTGGGGGAGGGGAGGCAGCAGAGGTATTGGTTGTTTGGATATGTTGTGTATTTCTAAAGGGATTGGTGGAGGTGGTGGGTTGAGGGCTAGGGGTGGAGGATGTGAATGTGCAGCATTGTTGAGCATTGTATCCCTTTTTACAACATCTAAGACAGAGGCCTTCTTTGAAACATCTGGCCTGTTCTGCAGGGGTAAGTTTGGAAAGATGAACTGTGTCTACCTCCATGGCATTAGGGTCTGGAGCTGAGGAGCGATTGGTGAAGGAGGAGGGGGTTCTATGTCCTTTACAAAGGGCTGTGATGCGAGCTTTCTGAGCATGGAATGTTTTAGCTTTGTTGATCCAATCATTTAGCATGGTGGGAAGGGTGGACATGGAGAGGATCATAGTCATCAATTGTTGGTCTAACCCCAAAGAGAATTGGTCGATGAGGGTGGTCTGATTGATGATCTTGGCCTTTGCAGCGAGGTTTTGGAAGTTGGTGATGTATCTTTGTGTTACGTTTCCTATATTCTTTTGCTCCTTTTGGACTTACCCTTTTCTTTTCATCTACGATGACTAATCGTTCCATCACCTTCTGGTACCTTCCATCACTTGCTTAGTCATCGTTCCTCCACCTTCTATGAACTTCCTTTCGCTTACCTCATCTATTCGCTTATGTTTGTCCTTTAGGGTATATATACCCTTTCTTCCCATGTTCCCTCTCTTTCTCTCTAACCTTGATCTACTCAAGTCTCCCTCCTGTAGTCTCTACTTGGAATCTATCTGCCCTCTTAAGGCTATATCTCCTTGACGTCTGAATGTACGCTTGAACATTCCACTTGACCTTGCCAGCAACCGTTCTGTTGCATCAAAGGTCTCACTCTGACCCTCTAGGGTACGCTTCTACCAGAACCCTTGACCTTGTGTTCCAGGATCTTTCGAGTCTTACGTTCGGCCATTGAGCATAACACTTTGGAACCCATCATTGTTTTCTCCATCCGGTTGTTTAGTGGATTTCTGGGTGAGGCGAGCAAGTTCATGACGTGCTGTGGCTTCTGTGTCAAAGGGGTAGAAGGTGGATTCGAAGTTTGCAATGAATTTATCAAAAGTTTTCTCAGAGTTGGCAATGGTTCCATCGTTAAGGCGATCATACCACATCTCAGAGAAGGAGATACCACATCCTTTGCTCATTTTGTTCAAGGTGGTCATGATCTTAGTTTGGTTGCTGTTGTAAAGCGAAGTGTTGATGGAGAAGTAGGCCTTCATGGCCTTGATCCATCAAACAGCATCAGTGGGTTCTCCAGAGAAGTCTGTGTGGAGGGCAGCTTTTAATTCCGTCATCTTTACAGGGGGAGTTGTTGGAGCAGTGGTGGTTGTCGGAATGAGAGTTGCTGGGATGAGGGTTGCTGGGGCTGGGGTTGACACTGTGGGGTTGCTGTGGTACTGGGAGCCAAGGATTCTTTGGTGTCTGGGGGTTGGAATCAGAGGGGGTTCTGGGATATGAGGACTAGAGGGTGCTGTGGATATTTCCTCATCAGAGGACTCTGGGATGTGAAGGCGAGATATGTTGTCTGGGGTGGGTCCTTCTCCTAGATAGGCATGACAAAGGAGATTCTCAATCTTTTGTTATGTGAAGCGTGCTCTTGAGGATCGACCAAAGGCTGACCTACTGGCAGGACACTCACGAAGAGGTACGACTCAGCCAGAAGGGAGATCTATACATTCAAAGAACGGTCAATGGGACTATACACTTCAGAGAAGCGGAGAGAAGACTCAGAGATACTCAGATACAATGAGGACTCAAGAACAATGCTGTATTGCACAGATCGAGAATAGGGAACTATAGTACATGGCAGCAGGGGTATATATACTAGAGGATGTGTAAGCGTAGAACTAGATGGAATGCGATGGAAGAAGGTGAACTAAGCAACAATGACAGATGTTGCTGCGGAGGGGCTGTCCATGGAAGGTTTGAGAAAAATAGACAAAAGGAGGCATTACACAGCAACGATAGAAATGTGAGGAAAATCTATGATGATGAGAAGGTGTGAATAGTCATAGGCTGAGACAAGCATTCCGAAGATGTGATGATAAACAGGTGTCAAAGAAGAGATAATGAAGATGGATGAAGAGAGAAAAAACTGTAACATGGTGTGGGTTATCTGTCCTGCAGAGTTCTCTGTTCCATCAACATTAAAATGTCTATGGGTCTGTCCAGTTTCCTGAGGGGTAACCCTTTCTTTTCTGTGAAGGTTCAGTCAATGAATATGCAATTTGCTCCTGAATCAAGCAGAGAAGTGATGTTGAGAATTCTTTTGGTGTTTTTGGTTGAGCAGATCTCTAGATTGATCTTTAATTCTCATTGGGGGTTGATTGTTTGTATGGCTTTGCCAGTTGATCCGAATCCTGCAGATCCTCTTTTGGTCTCATCAAGTTCTTTTTGTTCTTCTACTGGTGCGTTTGAGATCTTTTCCAATATCAATTAGGCTATGCAATCTCCTTTCAAGACTTTGAACCTTTCAGGAGAGAAGTTCATCAAAAGTACTTTCACATCTCCTCTGTAGTCAGCATCTATGTATTATGCCTGCTCCTATGTGAATGTGGTGTTTTGCTGCTAAACTGCTTCTTGAGGTGATTCTTCTGTAACATCCTGTTGGGATGGCAACTGATATCATCATATTGATTAGTCCTTTTGCCATACTGGAAATTTCTAATTCTTTAGCTGCATATAGATCATAGCCTGCTGCGGCTTCTGATCCCTTCATAGGTAGCATTGCTGCTTTGTGATTTCATTTTACATAAAGCTTTTCTGTGTTTTTAGGTGGAATATGTCGTAAAGCAGAATTAAGCCCCAATTTAGACCTCAGGCAAGCTTCTGTTCGACAGAAGGCCCTACTTGGGTATGATGAGATAGATTACATTTGTTGTAATCAAGAATTGTCTGTTCAATAGTTAGTGGGGTGTATCTATTCCTTACCTGTCTTGGTTGCAATCCAATGTGTTCACCCAGACCAATCACATTGCTGGTTCTTTTCCCTTACTGGTCATGGCACGTATTTTGGCATTTTTAAGATTGTAGAAGTATGCCTTCATCTTGTCATAACACATTCCTTGAATAGCTCAGGGGAGAGTTTCATTTTGATCAGCTTTGACCATTTCATCCCATGATTTGGCAACTCTAATCATTCAGCTTCCTCTGAGATTGAAAGAGGAGCTTCTGCATCCTTTCTTGTGTTTTCCATACCATTTGCAATCTTGGCATTGCTTTATGCCTGGGTGTTGAGTGGTGCGATGTGAGGGACTATTGCAAAGGTAGCATTTCATTGCATTGTTTGATCATGGCGGAGTACTCGTTGCTCCAATGTCCATGTGATTGTTTTATTGTGAGGATTGGCCTAGAAGCACTGGTATTGCTTCCTGGGCGTTACCTACTTCGTGTATCTTTTTCACCATTGCGTCAAGATCTTTCCAGATTGGATCTGTAGATTGGTTTGGATGATCTTCGAGCATTTTCATGATGATAGATTTCCGTGTATGAGTTTCCAAGTGTCGGATCATTTGATCCCCTGAGATCTGTGCCAATACTTGCAAAGATTCAATCCTTGCTAAGTAAGGATCTGTCTTAGTTTCTCCTTGAAATAGCTTCTCGAGCTGTGCGATGTAATTGTCTCATTGATTGGTCTTTCTGAAAAATCCCATAAGCTTGTCTTTGAGCATTGTCCAGGTGTATGTTTGACCCATGGTAATTTTGTGGATTTGTGATTGTGCAAATATGGTCACATCTTTTCCTTTGAGTTGTGATAGGACTGCTAGCACTGCCTTTTCTGATCCGGTGGTGATTGCATGACTATTAATGTTTATCCATGCTTGCATCTTAGCCCACCAGGCTTCAAATTTCCACCATGTGCCATCTGTTACAGGTTACCTTCAAGGCTAACCGTAAAACCTAGCAGGATTGCTTCATACCAGTGAGACAGAGAAGACTGATCAGAGAGTGCGTGGCTAGCTATGAAGACTTATCGGCGAGTGGAAGAGACATGCAGGAGCAGAGGTCTATCTGAGAGAGGAATGCCTTTCCAATGTAACTCGACTTGAGCAAGGGCTTTGAGAGTGTTTGAATAGTTGACGGGAGATGCCTTCCCAAGAGGATGTGCGCGAGACAAGGACTTGGAGAGAAGATATCAAGTAATTGTTGTTGATACAAGATACGGAGGTACAAGAGATGCCCGAAGGCAAATACAGGGAGGAGCCAGGTTATGGCAGAGTGGGACTAGGTTATAGTCGGAGGGGGGCTAGGTAGATCAAAGCTAAGTATACAACGGCGGAGAGGGAATGCCTAAATAGTGTCCCAGTGTTCGATGACAAAGTGATGACAAAGTGAAAGAATGTTCTAGGGAATCAAAGAAGACACACCATGAGGCGGGAGAAGGTTCTAAGGGTACATGGGGATCAAAGAGAAGAATGTCAGGTGGTACAAGGTTCGATGCACGTGTTACAAGGTTCAAAGAAGAAGCAGAAATGGATACCGCATGTCATGGGTCTAGGGTGGTCCAAGAAATGAGACATCTAGGGTGAAGGGTATCGGGGAGGGGCAAAGGGCAAAGACTGGGGATAAGCCAGTTCAAGGGGAATCCCATGGAGGAGAAGGTCCAGGGATACGAAGGGAGTGTCTGGGAGGACATCATGGATGATCCGTTGAGGATCTGAGAGAGTGCCAGCGTTCACCAGCATTCCTTGTGATGCGAGATCAACATTAGATGAGGTGTCTAAGGCGAGGGAGGTCTTAGAGCATCGGGTGAGTCAAAGAAAAAGATGTGGGGCCTTAGTGTATCGTAACACCATCAAAGTCTCCTGGATCAGCGAAGATCTCCACCTTTTGACCAGGTTGAGGCGCAGTCATTGGTGCTGCAGGTGGCATTGCTGGTGCTGCTGTCTGTAGTGTCATTACTTGATTCATAAGCTGTTGGACCAGGTTTGCCAACTGCTGTGTTTCTGTGATTTGTCATTGAATTTCCACATTTACATTAGCATTTTCTACTCATAAGTCGACAATCTCCGTGATGAGTGCCTGAAACTTCTGGTCTTGTGTAGCCATAGATGAATTAAATACTTGTTGTGTCACTTGACTTAGTTGGGCCACCATGTTGGGCAATTAGAGGGTGTTAATTTCTTCCTTGGTTAAGGGAATAGGTTCGTCTTCATTAAAGGGGAAACCTCCTGTGGCTTCGAATTGCGTGAAGGTTGTGGATGGAGAAGACTCTGTGGAAGTGGGCTGAATCCAAGCATATTCAGGATTGGAATTTTCCTGTAGAGCCCTTGTAAGACCTATTGCTTAAACTCTAAGCACAACTTCTTTGATTAGGTCATATCATACATACATAGTTGAATACCCAGTCAACCCAGTTGTCTTCAGGTATATCCATAGGAATGTTTCATGGATAGTTGGAAGGGATAGAGTTCGCTTCTTCCCAACCATCATTGTCTCCCTGTTACGATATTCTTTCTCTCTTCGACTATCTTCATTGTTTCCTCTTTGAAACCTGTTTATCATCGCATCTTTGGCATGTATGTTTCAGCCTATGATTATTCTCATCTTCTCATCATCATAGGCTATCCTCATATTTCTATTATCACTGTTTAACTTCCTCTTTCATCTGTTTCTCTCAAACCTTCCATGAACAGCCTCCTCCACAGCATAGTCTGTCATCTATGCTTAGTATTTCCATTCCATCCCCTTCCATAGGATTCCACACTTATGCATCACTTCCCTTATATATCTGCTGCTTTGTATTGTAGTTTCTCATTCTCAATCTGCGCAATACAGCATCATTCTTGAGTCCTCATCGTATCTGAGTATCCCTGAGTTGTTATGATATGCTAAGGCTCCACATCTTTTTCTTTGACTCACCCGATGCACTGAGACCTCCCTCACCTTAGATGCCTCATCTACCATCGATCTCGCATCACAAGGAACGCTGGTGAATGCCAGCACTCTCTCGGATCCTCAACGGATCATCTGCGATGTCCTCCCAGACACTCCCTTCATATCCCTGGACCTTCTCCTCCATGGGATTCCCCTTGAACTGGCTTATCCCCAGTCTTCGCCCTTCGCCCCTCCCCAATACCCTTCACCCTAGATGCCTCATTTCTCGGACCACTCTAGACCCATGACATGCGGTATCCATTTCTGCTTCTTCTTTGAACCTTGTAACACATGCATCGAACCTTGTACCACCTGACATTCTTCTCTTTGATTCCCTAGAACATTCTTTCGCTTTGTCATCACTTTGTCATCGAACACTGGGACACTATTTAGGCGTTCCCTCTCTGCCATTGTATACTTAGCTTTGATCTACCTAGCCCCCCTCCGACTATAACCTAGTCCCACTCTGCCATAACCTGGCTCCTCCCTGTATTTGCCTTCAGGCATCTCTTGTACCTCCGTATCTTGTATCAACAACAATTACTTGATATCTTCTCTCCAAGTCCTTGTCTTGCGTGCATCCTCTTGGGAAGGCATCTCCTGTAGACTATTCAAACACTCTCAAAGCCCTTGCTCAAGTCGAGTTACATTGGAAAGGCATTCCTCTCTCAGATAGACCTCTGCTCCTGCATGTCTCTTCCACTCGCCGATAAGTCTTCATAGCTAGCCACACACTCTCTGATCAGTCTTCTCTGTCTCGCTGGTATGAAGCAATCCTGCTAGGTTTTACGGTTAGCCTTGAAGGTAACCCGTAACATGAGTCTTCTCTCCACTTCTCCAAAGCGTATAGTTCCATTGACCGTTCTTTGAACATACAGATCTCCCTCTGGCT
Organism: Heimioporus punctisporus; assembly: GCA_038094715.1. Taxonomy (NCBI): domain Eukaryota; kingdom Fungi; phylum Basidiomycota; class Agaricomycetes; order Boletales; family Boletaceae; genus Heimioporus; species Heimioporus punctisporus. Next base: position 13,243 of record JBBPUN010000161.1, on the reverse strand, counting down.
GAGTCGTACCTCTTCGTGAGTGTACTGCCAGTAGGTCAGTCTTCGGTCGATCTCCAAGAGCACGCTTCGTGTAACAAAAGATCAAGAATCTCCTTTGTCCCTCCTATCTAGGAGAAGGACCCACCCCAGACAACATATCTCGCCTTCGCATCCCAGAGTCCTCTGATGAGGAAATACCCACAGCACCCTCTAGCCCTCAAGCCCAAGAACCCCTCCCAGCCCCAACCCCCAGATGCCGTAGAATCCTTGGCTCCCAGTACCACAGCAACCCCACAGCACCAGTCCTAGCCCCAGCAACCCTCATCCCAGCCATCCTCCCCACCCCAGCAACCGCTCCCCCAGCCAAAATGACAGAGCTCAAAGCCGCCCTCCCCACAGACTTCTCTGGAGAACCCACCGATGCGGTTCAATGGATCAAAGCCATGAAGGCCTACTTCTCCATCAATGCTTCGCTTTACAACAGCGACCAAACCAAGATCACCTGAACAAAATGAGCAAAGGACACGGTATCTCCTTCTCTGAAATGTGGTATGATCGTCTTAATGATGGAACCATTGCTAACTTGGAGAAAACCTTCGATAAATTCATTGCAAACTTCAAGTCCATCTTCTATCCCTTCAACACTGAGGCCACAGCATGCCATGAACTCGCCCACCTCACCCAGAAATCCACCAAATGACCAGATGGAGAAAATGACGACTGTTTCCAAAAGTACATCACCAACTTTCAAAACCTTGCTGCCAAAGCCAAGATCTCCGACCAGACCACCCTCATCAACCAATTCTCTTTGGGGTTAGACCAACAATTGACGACCATGATCCTTTTTATATCCTCCCTCCCCACCATGCTAAACGACTGGATTGACAAAGCTAAAATGTTCCATGCTCAGAAAGCATGCATCACAGCCCTTCGCAAGAGACATAGGACCCCTTCCTCTTTCACCAGTCGCTCCTCAGCCCTAGACCCCAATGCCATGGAGGTAGACGCAGTTCGCCTCTCAAAACTCACCTCTGCAGAATGAGCCAGATGTTTCAAGGAAGGCCTCTGCCTTAGATGTTGCAAAAAGGGACACAATGCTCAACAATGCCGAACGTTCACATCCTCTACCCCTAGCCCTCGACCCACCACTTCCACCAACCCCTTTAGAAATGCCCAACACATCCAATCAACCAACACCTCTGCTGCTCCCCCTCCAGTCAAACCAACCTCTGCTCTCGATATCTATGTAAACAATCTTTGCACCACTGGAAAAGACAAAGGAGAAATCCTTCAAACTCTCAAACTCTGCTTCAAAGACACCCCCAAGGAAGAACCCTCCTCAGATTTTCAATAAGGGAAGAAGTAGCAACATCTCCTTCCCTCTTCCTAGATATCTCTGCTGTACTCGTAGGATTAGCAAATGAACGAACCATGCATATTCCAGTTCAATTGCAAGCAGGGTCTCAAAGCATCGACACCACTGCTCTCATCAATTGTGGAGCAACAAATAACTTCATTGATTCCTCCCTTGTCCCATCTCTCAGATCTGGAATTCGCAAACTCTCTCAACCACTCACCGCCTACAACATCAATGGAACTCAGAACCACCAAGGAACCATCAAATGGACCATCTCTGCCAACATCCTCCTCCCTGATTCATCAAACAAGGAAACGTTCTTTGTAACCTCTCTTGGATCCCCTCATATCATCCTAGGTATGACCTGGTTAAAGAAATGGAACCCTCGCATCGATTGAACAGCCAACACCCTCTTCCTTCAGGACACTGTGGTACCTCTTCATGAGAGTCCACCCTGGAAAGAGGAAGAAGCTGATCCTTATCCGCAACACCTTGGGAAAATTACCCTCTCTACTCAACTGGCTCATCAGGAGAAACCCTCAGAACAAGATATCCCCTCCTGGTGCAAAGAATTCACTGATGTATTCTCAGAAAAGACATTTAATACCCTACCCCCTCACTGCCCTTTTGACCACACCATTGACCTCAAACCCTCCTTTGTCCCAAAAATTGCCAAAGTATATGTTGTGAACTTGCCATCTGAGTTCAACCATGCAGAAGCGCCTGCAATGCATTATACAACCGGCAAGTGAACCTTTGTAGGACCGGAGGGAGTCTAAGTATCATCGCAAGGACTAGCCTTATGGACAATATCTGTAACCTGGAGTGGAGGCCAAGGGAGCACCTTGTAAGGGATAAAGGCGACAAATAACAAGACTGGGGAGTCTTGTGTCGCTGGGGCCTGCCCCTTATATACTATTCTACTGTATGTACATGTATGGTAGTGTTTGTATCTATTAGTGTCCATGTATAGTAATAAGCTATGCTCTATGAGTCATAAGGAGTCATGAGAAGGTGCGGAGCCATCAAGGCTATGCCTGCGCAGTCATGCCGAGTCATAGTGGAGTAGAGGCTATGATGAGGCTGTGTGTGACGAGTCATGAGAAGTCATGAGGAGTCATCGGAAGCGAAAGGCTGTGGTATAGCCTTGCTGCACAGCAGCGGAAATAAAGGAAGCAGTGCAATGCTGTGTCGTGACTCGTTTAGAGTCATGCGATGGATGTGCCATTGGACGATAAGTCTAGGCTGTGCATTGCAGTGCTTGATGAATGTCTAAGCTATAATGGAAGAAGCAGAAGTGAAATGCATGAGGTGTCCAGCCTCTGCATAGCCATACACAGCACGGAAATGAAGAGCAGAAGGAGAAGGCTGTGTATGGTGACCAATGTGTTGATGGTCTAGACTTGTCATGTGATGTGTCATGTGACCATCCAATTGCAAGTTTGCACGATGAAGTCTGAAAACGAGCAAAAGAGAAGGAAATAAAATGCGGAAAAATAAGTGAAAAATGAGGGTTCGTAACAGTATATCCCATTAATCCTGCAGAACAAGAAGCCTACTGACTATTTGTCGAAGAAAACCTCAAAACGGATCGCATTGTCCCTTCTAAATCCCCCCAAGCCTCCCCTTTTTTCTTTGTACCCAAGAAAGATGGTACCCTTCATCCATGCCAAGATTATCGCTACCTCAACTCCCATACCATTAGAAATGCATACCCCCTCCCCCTTATCACTGAACTTATGTATCGACAACATGAAAGACTCAACCATGTTCACTAAACTGGACATTTGTTGGGGCTACAACAACATCAGACTATGAGAAGAAGATCAATGGAAGACGGCATTCATCACTCCTTTGGGACTTTTTGAACCAACAGTCATGTTTTTTGGTTTTAACAATGCCCCCCCCCACTTTCCAAACCTTCATGAACTATGCCTTCACTGATATGATTGCAGAACGGTGGCTCAAGATCTACATGGATGATATTGGCATACATACCAAAGACAACCTAGACCTACACCATGACAGAACAAAACGAGTCCTTTGTGCATGAGAATTAGGCCTTTCTTTCAAAATCTCCAAATGTTCTTTTGACGCCCCTTGAATGGAATATCTCGGCCTTATCATCGGACAGGGGCACATCCAGATGGACCTGGTTAAACTCAAAGCCATCAATGACTGGAAACCCCCCACCTCGGTCAAAGGAATCCGCTCTTTCCTAGGTTTCACCAATTTCTACCAAAAATTCATTCCAAACTTCTCCAATCTTGTTGCACCACTCACCCTCCTCACTCGCAAAGACAAACCTTGGCTTTGGACCCCTCTCCAGGACCACACCTTCAACGATTTAAAAATCTGCTTCTCCTCCTCCCCTGTCCTTTCCTTCCTAGATGTCTCTCGCCCTTTTTCTATCATGACTGATGCTTCCCTCCTCGCTGCTGGCACCATTCTCCTCCAAGCAGACTCCAATGGAGACTTCCACCCCTGTGCTGTTGTGGGTTACCTTCAAGGCTAACTGTAAAACCCAGCCGGATTGCTCCACACTAGCAGGACAGAGAGAGACTGATCAAAGAGCACATGGCTAGCTGTGAAGACTTGTCAGAGAGCAGAAGAGACATGCAAATGCAGAGGTCTATCAGAGAGATGAATGCCTTTCCTGTGTAACTCAACTTGAGCAAGGGCTTGGAGAATGTTCGAATAGTCGACAGGAGGTGCCTTCCCAAGAGGATGCGCACGAGACAAGGATTTGGTGAGAGGATATCAAGTACAAGGTGGGATTGATGATGTTACAAGATATGGGGAGATACAAGAGTTGCCTGGAGGCAAATACAGGGGGGGTGCCAGGTAGATCAAAGCTAAAGAATACAGCGGCAGAGAGGGAACGCCTAAATAGTGTCCCAGGGTTTGATGACAAAGCAATGACAAAGGAATAGAATGTTCTAGTGAATCAAGGAAGAAGTGCCATGAGGTGAAGAAGTGTTCTAAGAATACATGGGGATCAAAGAAGTGAAGTCAGGTGGTACAAGGTTCGATGAAATGTGTTACAAGGTTTGATGAGTCAAAGAGAAGAAGCGGGAATGAATACTGCATGTCATAGGTCTAGAGTGGTCCAAGAAACGAGGTGTCTAGGGTGAAGACTGGGGATAAGCTAGTTCAAGGGGAGTCCCATGGAGGAGAGGGTCCAGGGATATGAGGAGAGTGTCCAGGAGGACATCGCGGTTGATCTGTTGAGGATCTGAGAGAGTGCTGGCATTCACCAGCATTCCTTGTGATGCGAGTTCAATAATAGATGAGGCGTCTAAGGTGAGGGAGGTCTCGGAGCATCATGTGTGACGAAGAAAAAGATATGGGGCCTTAGCGTATCATAACATGTGCCTACTTTTCTAAAACCTTCAGCCCAGCCAAATGAAATTATGATATCTATGATAGAGAACTCCTTGCAGTTATCCTTGCCCTCCAGGAATGGCGTCAATACCTTCAAGGGACCTCTCACTCAGTCACTGTCATTACTGATCACAAAAACCTCTCATATCTCAAGGATCCTTGCAAACTCTCTCATTGTCAAGCCCGCTGGTCCCTCTTTCTCCAGGACTTTGATCTTCAATGGCAGGTCACCCCTGGAACCCAAATGGCCCCTGTAGATGCCCTCTCTCACAAAGACACCATCAACACTTCCCTAGACAACTCCTCCTCCATTCTTCCCAATCCTCAGATTATCAATGCCCTTGACCTTGCTCTTATAGACCAAATCCGCTCCTCCTCCTCTTCTGACCCTCTTGTCCTTCGTGCCCTTGAATCCCTTCAAAATGACACCCCCCTCTTCCCTCGCTCCTCCCTGAATGACTGGTCTTTCGACAATGGTCACCTTTTCTTTTGCAATTGCATGTTTGTTCCCCCCTCCTCCTGCTCCTCCCTCCTCCATGCCCTTCATTCCTCCCCCACTACAGGTCACATGGGCTTCTTTCGCACCAAAGCACTCCTTGAATGGGATTTCTGGTGGCCTGGCCTAGGCGCTTTTGTTAAGAACTTCATTGCTGGCTGTGCTCTCTGCCAACAATCTAAGATCAACACTCACCCCACCATGCCTCCCCTCACCCCCATTTCTTCTACTACTTCTCTTCCTTTTCGCCAACTCTCTATGGACCTCATCACGGACCTACCTCCTTTCTCTGGCTTCAATTCTCTTCTGGTCATAGTTGACCATGGCCTTACAAAGGGGGTAATTCTCATTCCTTGTACCAAAACCATTGACGCAGCCGGAGTAGCCCTCCTCTTCTTCAACCATGTCTTTAAACGATTTGAACTTCACAATTCCATTATCTCTGATAGAGGTCCACAATTTGCCTCCACATTCACTCTAGAACTGGCACGATTACTCCAATATGATGTTTGCCTCTCCACTGCTTATCACCCTCAGACTGATGCCAAACCAAACATGTCAACCAAGAGATCGAGACATATCTTCGCATTTTCTGTGGCAACCAACCTAACACCTGGTCCTCCTTTATCTCCTTAGCTGAATTCCACCACAACTCCTCCCCACATTCATTCACCAAGACCTCCCCCTTCTCACTTATGCTTGGCTATGAACCTCGTGCCTACCCCCCTTTAGGAAAGACATTCCTCCCTGCTCTTTCTGACCAGCTATCCCACCTAGAAGAGTCTAGAAAGAAAGCCCTCGCAGCCCACAACTCTGTAAGACTTCTTATGATGCACCACACCACTCAGAAGTTCTTCCCCTGGAAAGTTGGAGATAAGGTCTGGCTAGAAGCTACAAACCTATGCATCCCCTTCCCCTCTAGGAAACTTGCACCCAAATGCCTGGGACCTTTTGAAATTACGCAGGTATTATCCCCACTTACATACCGCCTTAGACTCCCTCCTTCCTGGAAGATACATGATGTCTTCCATGCCACTCTCTTATTCTTGCACCGCCTCACTGAAGCCCATGGCCCCTCCTTTCCCACTCCACCCCCTGATATTATAGATGGCAAAGAAGAGTATGAAGTTGATGGTATCCTTGCCCACAAGGGCTCTCCTGGCCACTATCAGTACCTGACTGCATGGAAAGGTTACTCAGCATCAGAAAACACCTGGGAACCCAAAAGTAATCTCCATCATGCCCTTTCCATTCTTAAATCTTATAAAAAGACTCATTCTCTCAAATAATTCATGACTTTAGCCCTCCTCGCCGTTATCACTCTTCCTACCACCATCCTCCTCATCTTCTATTTAGTACTTTGATATGTCCTCTGATCGTTCCTCTTCTTCCTCCTCCTCCTCCTTTTCTTCATTATGCACTCACCCTGTTCAACCTCTCTTCCTCCCTGCTCACGCTATCAACACTCTCTATGCAAATATCTTGGCCACCCCTACCCTGGTCCACGCTCTGGAACAGGATCCTTTGTATGAGGAGGATGAGCTTTCCCAAGAACTCATACACTTATTTTTTGACATATCTCGTGTTCAAACCTACCACTTCCAATCTTCACCTTCAGATTTACCTGCAGAGTTTGGCCTCCCTCTTTGCCTATTGATAAACTGTCTCCCAGAATGGATCCTCTCTCTTCTTCATATGCAAGGCTTTCACGTATTTGTACAATATATTGACCTCCCACTTCTGTACCCTATGTTTCAACATATCTTTCTCTCCCTTCCCACAGATGCCAGGGATTGTTACCTTTCCTCCGCCACTGCTATTCATTCCTCTCCTATCCCTTTACCTATTCCCCCTTCATCAGCTACATCCCTTCTCTCTTGTATTACATCCCCCCCCTCTATACCTTCACCCCCTGCATTGCCATCCCATCAGTCTGACGATTATCACCTAGACCCTGTCATCCTTGCCTCCAACAGGGAATCTATCCAGATCTTTTGCCTCCTCAATGGCCAACAGGTCCTCTCTGCTGCTATCCAAACCGTTCGCTCCCCCTGTAACACATGACTGAAAATCTCACTTCCTTTCCGATGTTCCGACCGGAACCACTGTTCCGATGCACTGTCCCAACCCATTCCGACCCACAATGGGCCACTTGAATAGAACAAACACTTAACATATCCCCCACTATGTATAGAATGCTATAAACGATACTATAGTCATTTCTAGCTATCCCCTTGCTTCCCAAAGTACCCCCACACCTTCCGATCACCCTTCCGACCCTTCCGAGCCATTCCGGACCGGAACTACCTTTCCGAACTATTTACACATCCTCTCAAGTACCAAAGTCACCATAAAGACTATTTAACCACTCTAGAGCGAATATATATACGTATTACTATTCCAATATGTCCTAAAATGACTCTTATCCCTTCCGAACACCTTTCCAAGCATTCCAACTGGAACAACCCTCCCAGACACTTCCGGAACGCTCTGGAACCACCCTCCTACCCTATGCCCTATGACGAAACCCTATAACCTATGCTTCCATTCTATGCGCCCTTCCATTTTTATACATGAATCCCACGCCCCTAGTGCGCTGTTCTTTGTCATAGAACCCCTATATCTGACACTGGTTCATGGCCTGCACACTAACACGATAGGACCCTCTTTATACCCTGGGTAGAACCCTTGAACAATCTGTAGATACAATGTACATAACTACAAATATCTGTAGAGTATATAAACCCGAATAAATCATCCCAGAGAACTCCAAGTTGAGTTCTCTTGGTGGTTTCCCCCATCGCTGCAGTTCCAGCTTCGACGGGTGTATTTGCAACCGCCCTGTGTCGAGTTTGATCCATTTACATTTCCTATACCTTCCTATTGACATTACAACCCCCTTTTTACTTAGTTATCACTCTAGATCCTTCCGGAACCTCGGAACTCCGGAACCCTCTTTCCGACCACCGGAATCACCCTCCGTGCTAGGTCCCAGCCCCTCTGCACTGCACCTGCGTGTATCGGGTCCTACAGCCCCTGAAGTAGTGGGGTGTATCACCCCCTTGGTGCGCCACCCAGCCTCTCCATCCACACACTGCTACCTGTGCAACCTTTTTGGTTGCTATCAAGATGAATGCCCGGAATACTGATGTCCTTCCTGCCATCTCCTCACCCCTGGTCATCCCTCTCGTTGTTGTTACACCACCCAATGTGATCTCTGCAGAAGATGGGGACATGGAGCACAATTCTGCCCAACCAGATGTTGTGGCCTCTGCGATGGACTTGGATATGTCCTCGATGATTGTCTGTTTGAACATTTCACAGTGGAGCAGGTGTTACGCGAAGTGTGCTCTTGGGAATTGACTGAAGACTGACCTACTGGCAGGACACTCACAAAGAGGTACGACTCAGCCAGAGGGAGATCTGTATGTTCAAAGAACAGTCAATGGGACTGTATGCTTCGAAGAAGTGGAGATGGGACTTAGGGATACTCAGAGGTGAAGGTGACTCAAGAACAATGCTAGATTGCGCAGATCGAGAATGGGAGACTATGGTACAGGGCAGCGGGTATATAAGGGAAGTGACGTGTAATCGTGGAACCCTATGGAAGGGGATGGAAAGAGAATACTAAGCATAGGTGACAAACTATGCTGCAGAGGAGGCTGTCCATGGAAGGTTCGAAGAGAAAGGTAAAAAAAGGAAGTTAAACAATGATAAGAGAGATATGAGGAAAGCCTATGACAATGAGAAGGTGTGAATAGTCATAGGCTGAAATATACTGTACATGCCAAGAATATGATGGTAAACTGGTTTCAATAAGGAGATGACAAAGATAGTTGAAGAGAGAAAGAAAACCGTAACATTACCCCCCTCGTATGTTTGAGACCCTGGTTCAAACAACAAGTAGTCCTTACTCCGTCGGAGATGCTCCTGTATGAAGGGTAGAGGCCTGCTCCACTGTGAAATGTTCAAATGGACAATCGTTAAGGATATGTCTGAGTCCATTGCAGAGGCCACAATGTCTGGTTGGGCAGAATTATGCTCTGTGTCCCCATCTTCGGCATAGATTGCATTGGGTGGTGTAACAACAGTGAGAGGGATGACCAGGGGAGAGGAGATGGCAGGATGGGCATCAGTATTCAGGACATTCGTCTCGATAGTGACCAAAAAGGTTACATTGGTAGCAACGTGTGGATGGAGAGGCTGGGTGGTGCACCAAAGGAGAGTGAACGGTTTGGGTAGTGGCAGAGAGGACCTGTTGGCCATTGGGGAGGCAAAAGATCTGGATGGACTCCCTGTTGGAAGCAAGGATGACAGGGTCTAGATGGTAATCGTCAGATTGATGGGCTGGTGATGCAGGGGGGGAAGGTATGGAGGGGGGAGATGTAATATGAGAGAGAAGGGAGGTAGTTGATGGAGGGGGAATAGGTAAAGGGATGGGAGAGGAATGAATAGCAGTGGCAGAGGAAAGATAACGGTCCCTGGCATCTATAGGTAAGGAGAGAAAGATACGTCGAAACATAGGATATAGAAGTGTGGGGTTGATACGTTGTATGAATATGTGAAAGCCTTGCATGTGAAGAAGGGAAAGGATTCGTTCAGGGAGACGGTTTATCAATAATTGAAGGGGGAGACTGAATTCTGCAGGTAAATCCAAAGGTGAAGATTGAAAATGGTAGGTTTGAATGCGAGATATATCAAAGAATAAGCGTACGAGTTCTTGGGAAAGCTCATCCTCCTCATATAAGGGATCCTGTTCCAGAGCATGAACCAGGGTAGGGGTAGCCAAGATATTTGCATAGAGAGTGTTGATAGTGTGAGCAGGGAGGAAAAGAGGTTGGACAGGACGAGTGCATAATGAAGAAAAGGATGAGGATGAAGATGAAGAACGATCAGAGGAAGACATGGCGAAGGATTAGGTAAAAGATGAGGGTAATAGTAGAGGGAAGGATGATAACGGCGAGAAGGGCTAAAGTCATGAATTATCATAGGGAGTGAGTTGTTTTATAGGTTTTAAGGATGGAAGAGGCATGACGGAAATTACTTTCGGGTTCCCAGGTGTTTTCTGATGCTGAGTAACCTTTCCATGCAGTCAGGTACTGATAGTGGCCAGGAGAGCCTTTGTGGGCAAGGATACCATCAACTTCATACTCTTCTTCACCATCTATGATGTCAGGAGGTGGAGTGGGAAAGGAGGGACCATGTGCTTCTGTGAGGTGGTGTGAAGATAAGAGAGTGGCATGGAAAACATCATGTATCTTCCAGAAAGGGGGGAGCTTGAGGCAGTATGTAAGTGGGGATAGTACCTGTGTGATCTCAAAGGGTCCCAGGTGTTTGGGTGCAAGTTTCCTAGAGGGGAAGAGAATGCGTAGGTTGGTAGCTTCTAGCCAGACCTTATCTCTGACTTTCCAGGGGGAGAACTTTCAAGTGATGTGGCACATTATAAGAAGTCTTGCAGAGTCATGGGCTGCGAGGGCTTCCTTTCTAGACTCTTTTAGATGGGATAGCCAGTCAGAAAGAGCAGGGAGGAATGTCTTTCCTAAAGGGGGGTAGGTGCAGGGTTCATAGCCAAGCATAAGCGAGAAGGGGGAGGTCTTGGTGGATGAGTGTGGGGAGGAGTTGTGGTGGAATTCGGCAGAGGAGATGAAGGAAGACCAGGTGTTAGGTTGGTTGCCACAGAAAATGTGAAGATATGTTTCGATTTCTTGGTTGACACATTCAGTTTGACCATCAGTCTGGGGGTGATAAGCAGTGGAGAGGCAAATGTCATATTGAAGTAATCATGCCAGTTCTAAGGCAAATGCAGATGCGAACTGTGGACCTCTATCAGAAATGATGGAATGATGAAGTCCAAATCGTTTAAAGATGTGATTAAAAAAGAGGAGGGCTACTCCCACTGCATCGATATTTTTGTTGCAAGGAATGAGAATTACCCCCTTTGTAAGGCCATGGTCGACCACGACCAAAAGAGAATTGAAGCCAGAGGAAGGAGGTAGGTCCGTGGTGAGGTCCATGGAGAGTTGGCGAAAAGGAAGAGAAGTAGAGGAAGGGATGGGGGTGAGGGGAGGCATGGTGGGGTGAGTGTTGATTTTAGATTGTTGGCAGAGAGCACAGCCAGCAATGAAGTTCTTAACAAAAGTGCCTAGGCCAGGCCACCAGAAATCCTGTTCAAGAAGTGCTTTGGTGTGGAAGAAACCCATGTGACCTGTAGTGGGAGAGGAGTGAAGGGCATGAAGGAGGGAAGAGCGGGAGGAGGGGGGAACAAACATGCGATTGTGAAAGAAGAGGTGACCATTGTTGAAAGACCAGTCAGTCAGGGAGGAGCGAGGGAAGAGGGGGGTGTCCTTTTGAAGGGATTCAAGGGCTTGGAGGATGAGGGGGTCAGAAGAGGATGAGGAATGGATTTGGTCAATGAGAGCAAGATCTAAGGCATAGATAATCTGAGGATCTGGGAGGATGGAGGAGGAGGAGTTGTCAAGGGAAGTGTTGATGGTGTCTTTGTGAGAGAGGGCATCTGCAGGGGCCATTTGGGTTCTAGGGGTGACCTGCCAAAGGAGATCGAAGTCCAGGAGGAAGAGGGCCCAGTGAGCTTGATGACGAGAGAGTTTACGAGGGTCTTTGAGGTAGGAGAGGTTTTTGTGATCAGTAATGATGGTGACAGAATGAGAGGTTCCTTGGAGATATTGACGCCATTCCTGGAGGGCAAGAATGACTGCGAGGAGTTCCCTATCGTAGATATCATAATTTCGTTCGGCTGGGCTGAAGGTCTTCAAAAAGTAGGCACAGGGGTGGAGGTCTCCATTGGTGTTATGAACCCTCATTTATCTATCATTTTTCCACATTTTTCCTTATTTTATTTCCCTTCCTTTTACTCGTTTTCAGACTCTGTCGAACAACTTGCAACAGATGGTCACCTGACTGGTCACATGACACATCACATGATACATCATCACATGACAGGTCTAGACCATTATCATTTGGTCACCATCCATAGCCTTCTACTTCCGATCTTCTCTTCCGTGCTGTGTATGGCTATGCAGAGGCTGGACGCCTCATGCATTTCATCTCCATCTTCTTCCATTCTAGCTTAGACATTCACCCAGCACTGCAATGCGCAGCCAAGGCTTATTGCCCAACGGCACATGTGCCTCATGACTCTAAACGAGTCAAGGTACAGCATTGCACTGCCTCTTTAATCTCCACTGCTGCGCAGCAAGGCTACATCACAGCCTCCGCCTTCTAATGACTCGTCATGACTCCCATTACAGTCATCATGACTCACCACGAACAGCCTCGTCATAGCCATTACTCCACTATGACTTGGCATGACTGTGCAGGCATTGCCTTGATGGCTCCACACCTTCTTATGACTTCTCATGACTCCTAGAGCAAAGCTTATTACTATACACAGACACTAATACATACAAACATTACCATACATATATAAACAGTAGAATAGTATATAAGGGGCGGGCCCCAGCGACACAAGACTCCCCAGTTGTTACGACCGTTTGCGGGTAGCGATGAGTCGTAGACCTCAAAGAGGGTTCGGTGGCTATACAATGCGTTGGTGTTACAGCGTCGGAATCAAGGGTAATCAAGGGAGCGCTCTTCAGCGGTGAGGTGAGACCGTCTGTTACGAACCCTCATTTTTCTGCTATTTTTCCGCATTTTTCTCTATTTTATTTCACCTTCTTTGCTCGTTTTCAGACTATGTCATGCCACTCGCAACTTGGTGATCACGTGACCCAATCACATGACTCATCACGTGACAAGTCTAGACCAACGACAACATTGGTCACCATACACAGCCTTCTACTTCTGCTCTTCATTTCCGTGCTGTGTATGGCTATGCTGAGGCTGGACACCTCATGCACTTAATTTCCGCTTCTTCCATTCTCGCTTATTTATTCATCCAGCACTGCAATGCGCAGCCCAGTCCTATCGTCCTTTGGCATAAACGCCTCATGACTCTTGATGAGTCACGGCGCAGCATTGCACTGCTTCCTTCATTTCCGCTGCTGCGC
>JBBPUN010000160.1:0-15742 GCA_038094715.1 Heimioporus punctisporus | reverse complement strand
CTCGTTAAGCTCTGACTCGAGCGAATCACGAGACCGGTTGGCGACATTCTGAGCTTCCTGAAGTTGATTCTGGAGGTCATGAACGGATGCTTGCGCCGCTGATATTTGTCTCAGAACCTCGGCAACAGAAGGAGAAGGGTCAGATGTTGCAGAGATGGACGAAGAGCGGGAAATGGCAGCATGGGCGACTGGAGGGGCGTGAACCGCGATACGTTTCTGGTCGGTAACCAAATGGGGTGACTGCGATGCAACAGGCAGAAAATCCTGGAGACGGTGGTCTGCATGCAAAGGAAGGGAGACCGACTTGGGCAGGGGCGGCGGGGATGAATTACGATGAGAGACAGAGACGGATCGCTGGTCGGAATGTTCTCGATTACGCAGCTTGGGAGGAGAACCACGTAATAATGGGCGAGGGCACGGCGCGAGCTTGGTAAATGGAAGCGCTGGACGAATGGATGAACGACAAGGAGAGGTTGCGTACGGTGAAAAATATACCATTGTAATCATGATACTTGTCCAACGCCTTGAAACTAAGGATGCCGGAGCTCCAACCTTGAGCATCTTTTGAACGGATCATCGCATCGTAGCACCAGGACTCGACAAAGCCACCACGCCACCAGCGACCAAAGCCACCGATGAACCATGAATCAGAAGCAACAAAACCATCAAGATCTGAGTGATGAGCAATGTGACTGTGTGCAGTGCTTGCGCAACGGGAACCGACGGGGACGGCAGCGCCCTGGGTAATAGCAATTGTGCATATGCCAAAGCTGTGGAAAATGTGCTTTGGGGTACGGAGAGAAACGGAAGCACGGTTAGCGAAATGGAAAGGAAGCGTGGCACGATCTACAGAGCCGCTGCGGTCTGAAGAGTGGGTACGGGAACGAGAGAGAGAACAATCGAGTTCGGGGACGGAATCGTCCGCAAGATCATCGAGATGACTGAGATGCTGGCGGAAAGACTGTTCGGTAAGGTAAGCCCTGAAAGAGATCTCTGTCGGATTCGTGAGGTAGGCTGATTTTGGATGTGATGAGAGATGAACGGCCTGAGAAAATGGAGAGGCTCACCAAGAATGAGGATGACTGCGAAGACGACGAGGGCACAGATGAAGGATCGAAAGCCAGGTTTGGTGTGTACAGAGTGGTCAGCGATGTGGAACGGGGACCATGGAGAAAGAAGGGCAAGACCGCCAAAGGATAAGGACATGAGCCAGACGAGGACGGTTTGTGGTGGTGGAGTAAGCCAAGAGGCCTGGGAAGAACGAGGATGAGCTGTGCGTAGCTGGGTGTTTGTTACAGACACGTTTGTGAACGGTCGCGTTGGACAGGGACGGGTCGACCGACGAGGACGACGAGGACGACGACGAAAGTCAAAGGCAGTACTTTGACCAATCGCAAACCGGAGTCGGAATTTTCGTACGTAAATTCTCACCAGCGTCGACAATGCAGACGAAACAAACGACGGAGTCGGTCCCGAGTTCTTTTTTTTTTTTGTCCTTTCGTTTCGTCTCACACACTCTCATGAACATTAAAAATGGGAAAAGAAAAAAAAAATTAAAAAAAGTGCCCGAGCACGAGTTCGAACTCGGGGACGGCACTTTTCCGGCCGGGTCGATCTTCCAGAAAGGTCCAGCTTGGACGGCTGCTTTGCGCGATTTAAGAGCGAATTGTGCCAATGGCCTGATAAGAAGATAGTAGCACCGGCTGTTCTTACGTAATCCACTGTTGGAGTACAGATTTCAGGTATGTGGAGCTCGTCCAGTCGCCGAATCGACCACTCTTTTCTCCTCCATCATCCATCTCCCTCCAGACGATGCGGAAGATATCATATGTGGTCACTTTTGTCGCCGTTCTCGTCGTCCTCGTCATCGTAAGTCTCTTGCCCCCTGTGTACAGCCCTGGCTCACCTCCTCCGAGAACGTCTTGTCTGCGTTTCTCCCCGACTGGTTCGCCAGAAACGTACATTATCGGTCGCTCACCAAACCTAACACCTTCTTTGAAGGCTCGTAACGACTTACAAGTATGACCTTCTAAACACAACCTCCACCATCCGCTATGGTCTGATGCAACGTTGCGAACGTTCCTCGGTCACCATTCCTGGCCCAAGCGGCAACGGCCGCCTTGAATACTCCGAGTTCGAATGTCGTCCCTTTCCTCTCAGGGTCCAAGATGGCTGTGAAGACGAAAACCGTCTATTTTGCGCCGAATGGGTCTCCGCTCAGTACTTTACAGAACTCGGCATCGGCTTCGCTGCCATGGCCTTGGTAGCTTTACTTATTGGTGTGAGCACACACTCTAGGCGTCGCAGGGTCTGGAGGGCTGTTGCTGGCCTGGTTTTACTCCATGGTGAGCAGTCCGCCACTCTTCGTTGGCTGACACCGACCCCCTTTCAGCCCTCTTTCAGCTCATCACGTTTGTACTTGTTACGGAGCTTTACATCAAGGAATCTTTCCCCGCATTCGAACATGCTAAACCCGGTAGGTCACCTTTCGCGTTGGAGATGTCACTCGTTATCAATCGTTCGCAGGCTTGGGTTACGTGTTTAATGCCATCTCCTGGATCTCTGGTTTCCTTGTCGGGTGTGCTGTCATTATCACCGGCATTGCCGCCGATTTTGGATACAAATGGGCTGCCGGAAACAGAGCTTATCAGCCCATTTGGGGTTGAATGATCTTTTCTCGCCTCCCCACCACTCTGTTACAAATTTAGCTTCTGTTCTTGATTTATTACATCGAACCATTGGACTCGTACGAACGCCTTCCATACCCGCCCATCTTGCTCCATCAAATCGAGTCGTGATGCATCAAAGTTTATTCATCAACTACCGTCGTGTGTCATAGCTGTTCGTCAGGATAATCTACCTTGTCGTAGAGTCGTAGTATTTCATTCCAGTCCCTTTTCCTTCTTCTCCGCACGGAAAAGTACTTTGCACTGCTCTCCCACTTGGTCTTGACCCGCCCCTTCTCCGGGCCCCCGCTTTCTAGAAAATATTTTTCCGGATCTTGCGGTAGACCCAACGTCCCCACTGCTAAATTCATGATACGAGAGTGCAGGTCCTGACGTGTCTTGTGCAACTCCTTCAATGTAGATGGCCCCACCAAGAGAAGGTGTGACAGGGCGGTAAATGCTCTGAAAGCCGAGATCGCGTCTTCCAGCCACCTCAACGTCATCCACATCAGTGCAGGGACTAGGACCACAGTGATCATTCCAAAAGGGAGGACCAGCACGGCCAGAATCCATACAACCAGTCCCGATAGGAGTCCATATACAAGCTTGTATTGCGCGATTTCGTCCCAGGTGTCCCAAATCGGCCCGGTCTTCTTGAAATTGCGCACGCCATAAAAAATAGCGAGAAAGACAGGCGCCCATAATACAAGTCCGGGAAGTGATATGGCTATCAAACAGATAAACCATGTTAGACGAATGGACATCCGAAGTACAATCGTACGGCGGCGTAGCAGCCGTCGAATGCGATCATCCTTGATGCCCAACTGTACAAGCCTGTCTTGATATCTCTGCAGGATCAGTCAACGACCTAGCCCAATGTCGAGCGAAGCACTACTCGCCTTCAAGTCGTCGCGTAGTCCGTTGATCGCATCGTCTTCTTCTTTATGCATGTCGGGCCTGTCCTCCTTCACTTCAGATAGCTTGAATCCTTCGACAAAAGTTCGCGATACGCGCACAAAGTCCCCCAGAGTCATTGACGTCCCTAGTGGAGCGTAAATACGGGCGGCGAGCTTGGCAGACCGGATGAGATCCCAAGAAGGCGCGTGAATGGTTTGAGAACTAATCAATTGGTGCATCTGAGCCGTGACATCTCGGATGGAAGCGAAATTAACAGGGGCGAGTAGCTCAGGGTTACCCTGCGCAACAAGTATAAATATTATAGAAAAGGGATGCTCATGTTCATACCGTTGGTGTAAATCGCATGGGAGGGTTGAACGTGACCAATACGTCGGATCGAAAATGTTGTCGATGCCTTTTGAAGGTGAGCGGCGAATAGAATGTAAAAGAAAAAAAGATACCAACATATATGTGATGGAACAGGTGAGAATAGATATGGAAAAGTCAGGATTATCACGATTCCGCGTTAAGACGTCAGAGACAAGTCTTGCAACTAAACTATTTCTCAAAAAAAGTGATGGAAAGGACAATGAACGGACAAACCACCGGTTTTAAGGGGCGCAATAGTTGGATGATAGTGGCTCATTCCCTCAGGGAAGAGACATACAGCGTCGCCAGTTTCGAGCGCCTGGTTTAAATGAACCACTTATTGCATTTAGGAAGCAAGAATGAAATGAACCTTCATAAGGAATTCCATTACATTGGAGTTATCAATATCTTGATCGGGAAAGTCTTTCCGCCTCTTGATAGGAACGGTCCCGGCGGACTCGATGAGCCAGCTAGTGAAGGTCTTGCGTCCGAACTGGGTGGATTTGGCAGTCAGACGTAGCATGTTGCGCACCTAGCGTGCTCGGATCAGGCGATGGATGTGAAAGCAGCTAATCATGATATTACCCCGGGAGGGATGGAGGTGACTAGAATGCTTTCTTACGGATGAGTAACGTGTCGCGTGGGGTGTATAGGGACCTACAGGGCGTCTGTGAGAGAGTTTCCATGGTTTGCACACACAATGCTACAGCAGGGTTAATGGCGCCGAGGACGTGCAGAATGTCTCTCACCAAGGTTCTCCGGTCTTGGGTATGTATTCGGTGTTCTCTACGACGATGGATCCATAGAAAATCTTGAGAACAAAGTGAAAAAGCAGGCTGGCAGACGGCTGAGTGGTGGTGCGAGGGAGAAAGAAGGGACGCACCGTATCAGAACGTACGACCAGGGCGTGGGCGACCCCTTTGGCATGGCAATTCGCGAGTCGTCAGAGCGAGACAAAGCTGTGCTCGATTACCGACCACGATGGAGGCAGCGCTCGAAAAAATCCGACCGCACACGTCTTCCTCCCTCGCCCACCAAAAGACACCCGCAACGCTCCTCCGCGCGCTCGAGTCGACATTGTCAGAGACCCACACGGATCGTACCCCAACCGCCTACTTTGCCGCGCTCGTGACCACTCTCGACGGCACGGTGCAAAAGAATGACACCACACTGGGCGATGGCGACGTCCTGCCAGCAATCTTGTACCTTCTCGCCTTGGTAGCTCCGTTCGTGCCGCGGCAAGTCATTCAGGCGCATATATCCACCCTTCTCTCCCTCACCTCTCCCCTCTTCCCTTCCCTCTCCACCCACGCACCCCCACTCAGATCGCAACTCACTTTCTACAGCTCGATCTTTCGCGCTCTCGATCGATCACAATTAAACACGCCCGCAGCGCGCCAATCTTTTGCGACTGTCCTGCAACTATGTCTGGACCCTAGGCCAAAGGTACGCAAGCGCGCCATCGATCTCGTCGGCGATGTACTATCGAACCCACCAAGTCCTCTTCTGCGCCATCCTTACGCCGAGCGCGTCGCAGATTGGCTACAAACCTCCTTGCACCAAGCTAGCTCCGGCGTATTACCCAAATCGAAATCTGCTGCGAGGGAGTTTTCCGTCGACAATGCTATCCGTCTCCTAGCTCTCCTGCGTCCTGTGCTCCCCAATCTTCCACTCGACGTGAGCGACATGTTCCCGTGCATGACTTGGTTCCTAATTCACACAAAAGGTCATCCCACCCATCACATCGCTCCTTCTTACACTCCCCAAACTTGGTAATCCATACTTGTCGCAGTCTGCCTACTCAACTCTCTCCGATCTACTTTTGGCTTCGGTCGGCTCAGGTACTCAAAGCGGTACAGAGCAAATTCCCGCAGTATTGAACGCGGTATTATCGTCCCCACCCCTCAAGTCTGATTTAACCATCGCTCCGTCATGGTTACGGGTCCTGGGGGACATTATGCTGGCTTATCGCTCTGTGGACCCAGATGCATCCTCAGAAGAATTCATCAAGGTTTGGAGAACTATGTGGTCCTTTTTCGAAACAAGTCATGAGAAAGTACGCAAGGCCGCTGCAGAAGGGCTCGAATCGCTTTCTCAATGCATCACATTGCCTATGGCTCGTGCTGCCGTGATGGATATACCGGATGGCAAATCACCTATCCGGGGCATCCTTACACAAGTCGCAAAGGCCTTGGATTCATTGGCCTATGCTTCAGTTATCCTAGAGTTGTTTCACGTCGCGTGTTCGCTCATATTAGGCCTCAACATTCGTCTCGACGATGACAGACCGTCTCTTGCGGCTGAACTGTTGCTTTTACCATTGGTGCATAAAGTGGCCGACCTTCGGATTCAGAAAAACTTTGAACACAAAGAAGCCGCAGACAATGTTTTATCGACAGCGATGCGAGTTATGGGGCCTGCTGTTGTGCTTGAAGAAATACCGTTAAATTTGGAGCCTCAGGATCGGTCTGTGATCCTCTCTCTCTACTTCTAAAAAATTTAAAAGAAAATCCGATTCATTTATAGCCAAGCAGGGCGTGAACCGCGTGCTTTCTTGTTACCGATGCTCGCCCGACCACATCCTTCCCCGTTAGGGCACTTTGTCTCTTACTTCGTTCCTCTGAGCGAACGCATGTTTAATCTTCAAAATAAAGCGCAGACTGAGGGAAGGCAGTCCGAATCAAAGGTCTGGAATGTGCTCATTTCTCAGGTTTGGGTTGGCTTTTCCGGGTATTGTCATGCATCACCCGATCTTAAAAGTGCAAGTATTTGGACGTGATGTCTTTTTGTACCGCTCTGCTGAATCTGTGCTGTAGGCGCTCACTCCAACTTTCTCTCAGCTTTTGTCCCAGCTTCTGTACACACAACCTGAACTACGATTGCCAGTGCTCAAGGGCCTCAAAACATTGGTTGAATCTAATCTCGCCATCTCGCGAGCTAAAAACCCTACAGAAACCTACGTCGAAGGGACTTTTATCACCCAAGAAGAGGCCACTCAGAATATAGCATTCCTGAAGACGCAGGCGGAGAGTTGGTTTGCTGTACTCTTCAACATGTTTGGGAGTGTTGAGAAGGAGAGCAGGGGCTTTGTCGGAGATGTTATTGGCACTTGGGCAAGCATAGCAGACCCTCAGGATATCTCAAAGGCGTATCAGAAAGTCACCGATTTATTTCAACAGAACCTTCAAAAATTCATCGTTTCTCCGGATGTACAAAGTGCAAATGTGACGACCATGACACAAGACCTGCTTATATTACTCTTGCCTTGGCTAGAAATACGAGAAACGTCATCTCTTGTACAGATCTGCATGTCGAATGATGTGCTATGCTGCAAAGATAATGGCATCCAAAAGCGGGGCTACAAAATTCTAGCAAAAGTATTGAGCAATGGCGAAATCCAAGCCGATACGTTCGCAACCATACAGAAACTCGATTCTTTTACTGTCGGTCTTTCACCCGCTGCCAAAAAGGATCGATTTGTGCTCCTGACCAATCTCGTGCCCAATATACTACCCACATCATTACACATTATTCCATCGTTGATTCCCGAGGCCGTGTTAGGCACCAAGGAGCCTTCTGAAAAGGCCCGATCTGCTGCGTTTGAGCTGATCGTGTCCATGGGTTACAAGATGAGCGAAGGCGGTGTCGTTTCAAGGCAAATGGTTGATGGCATGGACGAAGATATCGCGGAAGGTTTGTATCTCTACGATCGATCAAGGGTTTTTGGCTTCATACAAATTCTAGCTAATGCAAGCATAAACGAGTACATGACCATGATCGCCGGTGGGCTGGCTGGCGCAACGCCCCACATGATTAGTGCAACCGTGACTGCAATCTCGCGACTTGTTTTCGAGTTCAAAGGTCAGGAGTCCCTTTGCGTATATGTTCGCCCACTGATTATGTTGAGTAGATACCATCACTTCACAGATGCAGACCGAGATATTCACGACTCTTCTCGTCTTCTTGTCTTCGTCGAATCGCGAGATTGTCAAGTCCACCCTTGGTTATATCAAGCTCGCGATCCATACCTTACCTTCCGATCTTATCCGACCATATTTAAAAAGCCTGGTCCCAGCTCTTCTGGCATGGTCACACGATCACAAGAATCATTTTAAAGCAAAAGTCCGTCACATATTTGAGCGAATGATACGACGCTTTGGATGGAATGACGTATACGAAGCTGCGGGTGAGGAGCAAGCTTCCAAAGTCCTCGTAAATATCAAAAAACGGAAGGAAAGAGCAAAACGAAAAAAGGTTCGTAACGATGACGATGGCGATGACGACGACGAGGTCAGTGCGTTTTTGTGTGGTATTATCGATTGTTGATCAGCTTCGTAGGCACCGTCTGTGAAGGCGACGACAGGCGACGCATTCGAGGACGTTCTCTACGGAAGCGAAAGCGAGCTCGACGGAAGCGACGACGACGAAAAAACAAGTCGTGGAGGCTCCAAACGCAAAGATAACGAACATGGATTGCGCCTTCGTGCGGACGACGACGAACCCATGGATCTTTTGCAGGGTGCTGCCTCACGAGTTACCAGTATGCATCACTTGCGATGTTTACTCCCGCCGTATTAATGTGACCATCGCAGATGCCAAGCATGATCGCAGGCGAAAGCCAGGTCAGGAGGCCGATCATTTCAAAACCGACGAAAAGAGCGGGAAACTGCTCGTTCCTGCAGAAGAGTCTGACTCGGACATCGAAGTCAGTGCTCGCAGGGCTGCAGGAGACGGTGAGGGGGACGCCTATAAAGAGAGTATTACATCCGTGGATGGCTTTGCGCGCGGACCGAACGGACGGATTAAATTCAATAAAGATACGAAGAAGCGAAAACGCGAGAACGAGGGGGAGGATGTTGAAATGGCCGATGTCGAGGCCCCAACAAATCCGAAGAAGAACAAACGACGCCCAGAAATCAAGCTTGGCCATGAATTTAAAGCAAAGGTGTGTTTCCAGTCGATTTAAACCGACAATCTCTATAGTATTGCATACAGAAAGCGGGAGGAGATGTCAAGAAGGGGAGAGTCGATCCCTACGCTTATCTACCTCTTGCTCAGGCTGCGAAAAGAAAAGGCCGCGATCGAATTGGGATTGCTAGCAAGCGATGATGCTGCTGTATGCAACTCGCTACAGTGTAACATGTCAACCGTACAATGTCTGGTCGTGTGGCGTGCCGAAAAGACCATGAGCCCAGGCTGTAGGCTGAGTCCAGTGTGATATGACGGTTGCGGTGCCCAGCGCCTTGACAGCCACTGTTGCGAGAAGTTGTGCATCCGATCTATTATCCCCTTCCATAGCGTATTGCAACAGGTAAACCGTTGGGATTTGCCATGTTCTGGGAATGGACGATAGCAACCTGCGGGCGATACCACCCCCGGGAATAAATGGTGCCTGCCAGGAGCTATCCTCGAAGTCTCGGGGTAATGTGGGAGAGTAAGGAGGGACCGGCAGATCTGCAAGAGACGCGAGAGGGCCACCGGCTAGGGGCGGTGATACTGGTGGTTGAATGAACGTAGTCGGCGTGCTATGCCTGTTTGTTAGCGAGCCATCGAGGCACGGGTCGCACTGCTCACCGCATCTGCGCGTCTGTCCTACCGGACATGTCGACCCCTCCCAGAAAAACTACCGCGGACGCGCCGGAACTGCGGACAAACTCTAGCAGAGCATCGACGAATTCTTGCTTGAACGACTGGTAGAAACGAAGGCTCGGTGAGGAACATAGTAGCCGATGATCACACCCACCTTGAGAACAGGCGAACGCTGCTGTACGATTGCGATTTTGCTGTTCACATCGCCAAACACTGCCCGATCGCTCGTCCAGCCTCTGGATCTGTAAGACGTACGTGCAACGACTTACATTCGATGGGGGTGGTCAGACCGGCAGCACCGTCCTCGCGCGCACCAACCACTGGGACAAGGTACTTTGAATCAAATATGCCCGTGCGATCAAGCTTGAGTGATGAGATGAGCAGATCGACCGCCAGCTGCGCTACATTTCCGACAGATACTACGGGCTGTGTGCGATGATGAGATCCATCCAAGAGCAGCAATCAGCTACTCACCACGATGAGTACCCTGCCTGAGAGCCTGTATGCGCTATTCAGTGGGTGAAAGAAAGCCATGGCCAACGCCTCGACCGTCACAGCGCGGTTTCATAGACCACTGAAAGACGTGATGTAGATCAAGCGGGCACTTGTGGAACGGTCTCTGGTAGTATATCGGATAGTACATCCGCCTGTCATCATCTCTCAGTGACGCGGAAGAGCGGGGTTCGACTCCCCGCCAGAGAGTCCATCGCAAATGTATTTTTTTTGCGTCTTTCGTAGAAGAAAGTTCCATGATGTCTATACCAATCCTACGATCATTGGAGCTTTTCCACCATCTCAGGCACGACCTCGAACAGGTCTGCCACCAACCCAACATCAGCCACCTGAAATATCGGAGCGTCGGGATCCTTGGGAGTATTAGGCAAGGACGTGTTCAGGAGGTAACAGCCTACCTTGTTGATAGCGACGATAAGCTTAGAATCCTTCATGCCAGCAAGGTGTTGGATAGCACCAGATATCCCGATTGCCATGTACAGCTCAGGTGCAACAACCTTGCCAGTTTGGCCCACTTGCAACGAGTTGTCTGCATAGCCCGCATCGACTGCCGCTCTCGAAGCGCCAACTGCCGCCCCCAGGGCATCAGCAAGAGGGTATAGGGTGGCTTGGAATGTTTGCGCATCTTTGAGTGCCCGCCCACCAGAAACCACACGACTGGCCACGCTCAGGTCAGGACGTTCGGATTTGCTTAACGATGTGGATATGTGGTTTGATGGAGAGTCGGAAACTTGTACGGGATCCAGGGCTTGTACTTCCGCCTCTGCTTCGCCTGACACGGCAGCGGGAAAGGCGGTCGACCGTACAGTGAAGAACTTGATCGGGATCGAAGACGGTGCTCGAACCGTCGTAATGGCATTTCCAGCATAAATCGGACGTGAAAATGTCGTGCTGTTGGAGGAGGCATCATGTTCGACCGACGTAATATCAGATACAGCAGGAACATCCAGTCTCGCAGCAACCCGCGGAAGAATGGATTTGGCGGAGGAAGTATGCGCTGAGATGACGTGGGTGAACGTGGGACCACCCGAGAGCACCTTTTCCAGGAGTGGGGCAACAATCTCCGGCAATGGTGTAGAGTACTGCGGGGAGACGGAATGGAGCACGGTGTCTAGCCCATTTATCCTACGAAATGCGGGTCCATAAGTGCTGCAAGACAGAGTGTCGGACATACTTCTTTGCCTTATCCAACACGCCCGGAACTTGGTCCGGAGTACCTGCGATGAGACCGGTCACCCTGCCACCGAGCCGACATGCAGCGGTCAACGCGGAGAGGGACGCAGAGTCGAGTTCACCGTCGCGGTGCTCCAAGAACACCAGCGCGTGCGGCGATGGAGATGTAGCGTACCGTCTGAAGAACGTTCTGCTCAACGCTGCCGTTCTGATCATGTTAGTAGGAAACAAAGCGCCTGCACGTGATTCAATATAGCTTGACCTCACCCCAATGTCGCTACAGGGTTTGATATCTGGTTCAGAGTGCGCCGTACCCTCGAATCCGTTGGCGCAGGTCCTCAAACACACAGAGGGCGACAGGAGCTTGCAGCAGGCGTGTACCGTCTCCACACCCACCCCTGGGAACCACGTATTTACCAACTTTGGTCTAGGATCGGATCGCAGGGCCATCCTCATCTCAGGTGCGCCGTCATTTTCTATTACTCTGTTGGTATCTCATCACTTCGTAGCTGCAACACCTGCCGGGAAGTGCGCCAGCCCATGCTGCAGAACAAGACATCGATATGGCGAGGCAATTCTTCGGAGGACCGATGGGTTCTCCGGCTGTGATGCCGTCTCTAGGGTCCCACTTTGAGCTTTCTCGCTTACATGAACACAGCACACAGTTCGATCTCAACCAAGCGTGGACCAGAGGTATCCCACAGCGGCAACCGTTGCTCCCTGAGAACGTAGCGGGCGGGCCATGGGCCGCTGAATTTCACGGAGCGCTCAATCAAGGTATTTCAGGAGCTTCTGCACAACAGCAGGGGCCGCAGATCACGGATGGTGTGTACCTCACTCACACATGGTTTGGTGCAGTCCCTGAGATCGAATCAACAAGTACAACGCTCCTACACGAGTCTTGGTGTCTCATACAACCATTCTATGTCTACCACCATGTACGGATCTGGTCTGGGTGGCCCTGGTTTGTATCAAAACTTCAACCCCGCGCTTCAAGCACTATCATCGCATAAAGGCAAGGCCAAGGCCCAGGATGTCGATTTCGAAGCTGCATTTGCACAGGCCGCTGCATCTTTGACAATATCAGATACTCACACTTCTGCAAGGATCGTGGAACTAGATACCGCCGCCGCCGCCGAACTAGCTTCCGAAGATACCCAAACTAGCACAGAGCTCTTTGAGTCGGTTTTCATTCTCCGTTTGTCGCTGCTACTTCATAGTTCATCAGGTCCTCGCAACTTTTGCAGGAGTCCACTGCCCCGTTGAAGGCTGAGGATCTGGCCAAGTGGGAATCTGAATTCAATCAACTCATGACGGCGCAACGTGAGGAACTGGAATACGACTATGGCAGATCGATGCAGGATGCATGGGAAGGTGGATTAGGCGACTTTACAGGCAAGGTGGTCGACAATCAAAACCCCAAGTTTGACGAGCTCGGATACCCGATTCTGACTGATTATATTTTTGGTGAGAGCTACTTTGTGCACTCTTGGTTTGTGATTATTAAGGTTGAACTAGAAGAGAACAATCCATTCTTGCAACCTTCCGCATCCATCCAGTCCTCGTTAAGCGAGGCCAAGGCACTTTTGCAACGCAATGGGTCGTTGTCGGAGGCCGCGCTGCTATTGGAAGCTGCCATACAGAAAGGTGAACTCGGTGGTGGTGGATATGAAGCCTGGATACTCCTAGGAGAAACGAGAAATATGGATGAACGTGAAGAACAGGGAATGCGTGCTCTCATGGAAGGCGTTCGGAGGGCAGAGGCCGCTGGTGCAGACGGAGCAGGAATGTTGGTACGAAGACGGTATCTCACTACCTGGACGCGACTCATCCAAGATTCCCCAGTCTCTTGCAATATCATTTACCAATGAATCATACGACCGCGCATCATATCACATGCTCTGGCGCTGGTTACAAGCACGATTCCCAACCCTCCCAATAAATGGTGATGTCGAGAACGCCGTCCGGTCTCCTTCAACTTGGGACTCCCACGATCGTCTCACCGAAGTCTTTTTAACGCTTGCAAGACAGCAGTACGATAAAGGAATAGTTGATCCTGATGTTCAGGTGGGACTCGGCGTCTTGTTTTATAACAAAGGAGAGTACGGTCGTGCGAAGGACTGCTTCGAGAGTGCATTATCTCAACGTCCTCAGGCGAGTTTACTGCACACGCATCATATTAACGAGATCGACTCGTTTTCAGGACTACCTTTTGTGGAATCGGCTCGGTTCATGTTTGTCCAATGGTAATAAGCCAGAAGAAGCTCTGGGTGCGTATAGAGAAGCCCTCGGCCTTCGTCCAACCTACACACGCGCAATCTATAACGTCGGAGTTGCCTGTCAGTTCCACTGGTGTTAATTCATTGATAGATATTTTGATGATCGTGCAGGCCTGAATATCGGTGCACATAAAGAAGCTGCAGAGCACTTCCTCAGTGCGCTGGAGTTGCAGGAGTCAACAGGCGATAGACGAACGAGTGACCAACTTTGGTTTACTTTGAGACGTGCCTTTTTACAGATGGTGAGCCAACGTGCTGAACGCACTTCTGTTTATTCATGACATACTCTTCGAAGGATCGTAACGACCTGGCAGACTTGGCTAAACCAGAAGGTCACGCTGGATTGAATGTTTTCCGACAGCACGGCTTTGATTTCTAGACGGGTAGCTACCCTGGTAGTAAAAGTTTATATGTAGAGAACGAACGGGACGGGGCCGCCGTCCTGAATTACTAAGTACAGACTGGTTTGGGGCGTAAAATTAGCGCCGGGTCATCCTTATTTTAACGTCGATGCGTAGCACCGCTCAGGCTGCTTTTTCGCTGGTGCGACTCGCTCGACCACCTTCCAGAGCATTGCCGCATATTGATAGGCTAGTTTTGACGGCGCTGTATGGCTACCAAAACTCTGACTCAGAGTCATCCTACACCACGGTCTTAGTACTAGCCAGATCATGGGATTCCCGAATTTCTTCCACATTTACTCCTGGACAAGAAGCCTCGTGATGCATGGAGAGCCGCTGTCGTGGAATTCCACTACGGCCAAGGCCGGACTCTAATTATTACGAGCGAACTTCTCTGGTCATGAGGTCCCCAGCGATAGGATAATATAAGAAGGTCATCACGAGCTCCGCTTCTCCAGTATCATACGACTATCATGTCCGGCGTTGACATGTAAGTATCAAGTCGTCTCCCAAGGTCGACAGATCTCTGATTCCCTGAGCGACTAGTCACCCCGTTTCGAAATCTTCCGGAGCTTCTGGCAATGTAAAGCTTAACAAAATCTCCGGTCAGTTGACGCAGAACAAGGTAGGGTTGTGCTAACGTGGTTGGAGGCCGTAGGCGCTAACGATTGTATGCAAGGCCCGGGGTGGAGCACAGGCCATGCGTTCGTAGTGTTTTTATTCCTCCAAATCACGCATGTACCCTGACTCGTTATCCGCAGTCTATGCTACTGGCTTGACTGAAGAAGATATGGACAAACCTCAGGTACGAATGTATTGCTGATTCAGATCTATCCCCTAATCACATGACGTTCTCTGGAAGATTGGCATCTCTCCGATTTGGTGGGAGGGTGAGTGTAAAGCATCGACGTCATGTAGGAATACCACAACTTGATTACCCTCAAGGCAATCCGTGCAATATGCATCTTGTGCGTCTCAGCACGTTGTGTCCATTGAATCTACGCTGATCCATGCATGCAAAGCTTGACCTTGCGAAAAAGATCAAGGAAGGTTGCACGGAGGAGAGTCTTGTTGGTCTGATCTTCAATACTATCGGTGTCAGGTACGCAGTCCTAACCGAGTTTTCTCTATTCATTTTATCGCATTTTCAGTGATGCGATTACCATGGGCACTGACGGTATGTTTTATCTCTTCGTATGAACATGACCCTTTACCACCGTTCAATTCACAGGAATGCGCTATTCGTGAGTATTTTTCTATTGAGACACTCACTTGAGAGCTATGATTTATCCTTATTTTCACAGGCTGCCGAGTCGTGACCTGATTGCGGACTCCATCGAAGCTGTAAGTCACTTGTATGTACGGAAACTGTTGAGTATGGCTTACGAGAAGAAAAGGTCACTTTAGTGAGTCGGCCACATCATGCCACTGTGATGGCTTCATACGAACGTGAATTTACCTCGTTAGGCACAACACTATGACGGCAACATTTCTGTACCGGGATGCGACAAGAACATGCCCGGTGTTTTGATGGCTGCCGCTCGTCACAATCGACCCACGATTATCGTTTATGGTGGAACCATTCAAGTAGGCACCCGTCACGTCGACTGTCCTTCCATGGGATTCCAAAAGGGAGGTACTGTTAACATTGCAGACGCCTACGAGTCATACGGTATGATTCATATTAATTTGTGCTTTCATGGCACCCACCTATATGTATTAGGTGCATATGCGGTTGGTCTTATCAATGACGAGGAACGGTTCGACGTGGTCAGGCATTCCTGCCCTGGCCCCGGCGCTTGCGGTGGGATGTACACGTGAGTGGAGACCCTTTGTTTTTGCTCTGCATGAAATT